>CM047811.1:66868044-67083001 GCA_026214975.1 Gentiana macrophylla
AACGATCTATCCTTAGAAGAAGGCTTTTCCTGATTTGGACAAAATGGCGGATCAAGATCCACCAATTCCAAATCCACGATCCCCAAGCTCGATTAAATTTACTCCTTCAACAAATGCAAGCTCTGCGACGAATAAAGAGAATCGACAAGGCGGCATAAATCAACAACTTCAACAATTCCGCCAAAACCCGACTTAATCAGTTGAACCGGGACCCTTACACTCCATATCTTAATCAAGATTTTCTCGAGGACATAGACCTATTCGTCCACGATATGGGGGAGTAAATTTCGACCTTAAAAATGGAGTAGTTGCACTAGTCCAAAATAGCTCTTTCCATGGCATTTGCTCAAGAAGACCCGCACGACTTCTTGTCCACATTCGTACAAATCATGAAGCGAGGCCATTATCCTGGTGTTGATTACGAGATCGTAAAGTTGAAGCTATTTCCTTTTGCTTTAAAAGGTGAAGCAAGCGAGATGGTTTAAGTCGTTAGCACATCATTCCCTCCATACATGGAATGATGTCAAAAGAGCCTTCGCTCTTAAGTGGGTTTTCACCAGGCAAGATTATGGAGATGAAACGGGAAATAGCTACGTTTGAAGCGGATGGAGGATGAGGCTGTTGGCAAGGCTTGGGAGAGATTAAATCATTGATGAGGAAATGCCCCAATCACGGATATGATAGACATGAGTTGTTGGAACTATTTTACGAGGAGTCTCTCAACCTAATAGAGACTATCTTGACTCCACGGCTTCATGGATCCTTCTTAGGGGAGGTGATGAGGCGCTTTCTGAGTGGCGAGACCATCGCCAAGAACAACATGTGGTCGACTCCTAAGAAGACCAATATTGTTAAGAAAGAAGGTCGCAAGCAATCTCGATACACACTTTGTTGGTTGCTTAGATGGAATCGATAAGCAAGCGGTGGCCAATCTTGAGATGCAACCTTACGAGGTGAATTATCTTGGAACACAAAGGCGGGGCGAGATGACGGAAGAAGTGAATTTAATGGAAAATCAAAACCAACCCTTCCGAAACTTCAACCAAAACCGAACTACTCGAGATTTCAAAGACAAAACTTCAATCAAGCCAAGTTACCACCTGGCCCTTCAAATTTGAATTCTTTCAACTCGAACTATCAAAGGCCAGTTCAGAACTCCCAAAGGCCTCAAGGTGGCTGGAACCAAAATCAAAACCACAATCACACCACCTCTTGTGTCCCTCAGCACAAGTTTGATGAGCTAGTTGACATGGTTAAGACTTTGTCTACTAGTGTTAAAGCTATTGAGAGACAAGTTGGTCAAATGGCAGACCAGCAAGCAAGCAGACCTCACGGTAAACTCCCGAGTTATACCGAGAGAAATCTGAAAGCTGATGTGAATGTTTGCACTGACATTACACCACAATGGGAGTATGGACAAGAAGAGGAGTTAAATGAAGTAACTTTGAGAAGTGGTAAGAAATTTGGGCCCGGCAAGGTGTCGGGAAGCGAGTAGCCCCTCCCGGCGCCATGAGTTCGGGAGGGGAAATCGAAAATCACATGTCGAAGAAAGCAGCGATGAGGAGCTTAGTGACAATTCTTGAGGAGGATGAAAATAATTACGATGATGAGGAAAGAAAGAAAGTCAAGGGATGTACCCACGACTAAGAAAAAGGAAGAAAAGTTTGTGAGATGGAAGGATAAGGAGGATGAGGCGATAAAGAATCAAGCTACAAGGAATGATAAAGCCCTTCCTTATCCACCAAAAAGGAAAGAGAAAGCCCTCACTAAAGACAAGCAGTATGATGGAGTGAGGAGGATGCTTAGAGACACTCAAGTTAGTATGCCCTTAGCCGAGGTATTAACTGAAATGCCTAAATGCTCTAAGTATCTAAAAGAATTTTGTGGGAAAGAGAAAGCTTGAGGGGATGGTGAAGAAGTGCTCTGCGAAGATTGCGCGATGGTTTCACGAAAAATCATTTGTTAGCGAGGTGACCTCGGCGGACCTTCAATCTCTGTGAGATCGAAGGCCATTTATTCAAAAATGTCTTATGCGACTCGGGGGCCTCTATTAATGTGATGCCATTAAGCGTATGCAAAAAGCTCGGGTTAGATAAAGGATGCGGAGCGCCCGATTTCTCTTGAGATGGTAGATAAATCTAGCGGGATTGCGGCCGGTTGTGTAGCTAATGTGCTCCTTCAAGTTGAACATTTAGTCTTCCCTACCGATTGGGTTATTCTAGACTATCCACGATAAGGAGATGCCTCTAATTCTAGGCCGAACCTTTTTAGACACTTCTAACGCTCTCATCGACTTCACGCAAGAGGGCCAGATTACTCTTAGAGTCGGTGACACATCTGTCACCTTCACACGAGGACACATCTGAAAGAGCCGTAATTGATGAAATATCGTTTGTCGAAGCTATCTATGAGGGCGAAAAAGATGCCTACTTTGAAGAAGCAGAGGAGTTGACAAGAGATAGGTGTTTTTGAAGTCTTGGACATTGAGGATCCAGTGACTGCGGACCATCTTCTAATTCATTTCAAGCCGTAGGCATTGGCGAGTCATCTTCACTCGCTCACACTGGGCCTGTTATTGAGTTAGAAGCATGGAGATGCCCAAAACAAGCGATGATTTCAAAGAATCGAGTCGGAAGACTTCATCCCTGGTGAAGAAGAAGCTCTGATGGGTAGTTGGGACGAGGTAGAGTTTTGGAGAGAAGCTACTCATTGGGAAGTTGATGATTGGGAAGAGCTAGCAGAAGAGCTTAAAGATGAAGAGTTAAGAAAAATGATCGATCACAAGAAAAAGGAAGCAAGTGTTGATCGGAGGATTCCGATGGATGATTTGATCCAGTACCTTTCTGGGGTTGAGCCTCGGGAAGATGAGTTATTCTTTAGTCAACCACTCCAAGCTCATAAAGAGAAAGGTGGCCCGTTAAGTCTAGTATTGAGCAACCACCTACTGATTTAGAGCTCAAACCGCTTCCGAAACACCTTAAGTATATCTTTCTTAAGGATGGAGATAAATTGCCTTTGATCATTTCCTCGAAGCTCGACCCTGAGCAAGAAGCACAGCTGATAGAAGTGCTAAAAAAGAATATCCTCGCGTTCGGATGGCAAGTGGGTGATATCCGAGGAATCGGCCAGGATGTATGCATGCATAAAATCCGAGCGGAGGAGGGAGCTAAAAGGTTAGACAACCTCGGAGAAGACTGAATCCGCATATGCAGGAGGTTGTCAAGAAAGAAGTGATAAAGTGGCTTGACATGGGCATCATCATGCAATCGCCGATAGCGAGTGGGTCACCCTACTCAAGTTGTGCCAAAGAAGAGGCGGTATTACGGTTGAAAAGAATGAAAAAGGGAGGAAGTTGCCTACGTCTCGTGGTAGCTCTGAGTGTATCGACTATCGTGAGACTTAATGAAGTCACGCAAAAGATCACTTTCCCTTACCCTTCATTGACCAACTAATTGAAAGGCGAGTGGTCATAAGTATTATTGTTTTCGATGGATACTCTGGTTTACTTCCGGATAGCCATCGACCCCAATGACCAAGAGAAGACCACGTTTACGTGTCCATCCAGTACTTTTGCTTTTAAGTAGAATGCCATTCGGTCTATGCAATGCACCAGCGACTTTTCAACGGTGTATGTTGGCCATTTTGATGGACTTGTTGAGAAATGCATGGAAGTCTTCATGGATGACTTCTCGATCTGGCGATAGTTTTGATGAAATTTTAGAGAACCTAGATATGGTACTCCAACGTTGCGTTGAGAAGAATCTGGTGCTTAACTGGGAGAAATGCCATTTTCTAGTTGATGAAGGAATAGTTTTGGGACACAAGGTGTCCAATGCTGGCATTCAAATTGATAAGGCTAAGGTTGAAGCCATTGAAAAGATGACGTACCCAAAAACAGTGAAAGAGGTACGAGGTTTTCTAGGACATGTTGGCTTCTACCGGCGTTTCATTAGAGACTTTTCTACGATTGCCAAGCCTTTATCAAATCTCTTGAAAGAAGATGTCGATTTCTTGTTCGATGCAAAGTGCAAAGAAGCTTTCAATTGTCTGAAAGACAAGCTTATCAGTGCCCCTATTTTAGTTGCACCTGACTGGACCAAGCCTTTCGAATTGATGTGTGATGCCTCTATTATGCCGTAGGCGCGGTTTTAGGTCAAAGAGTTGATAAAAGGTTCAGGCCCATCTATTATACGAGTCGTACCTTGAACCCGGCTCAATGCAATTATACTACGACTGAGAAGGAATTCTTAGCCGTCGTCTTTGCCATTGACAAGTTTAGAAGCTATCTTCTAGGGTCTCAAGTGATTGTATGGACAGATCATGCAGCTTTACGCTACCTTATGGATAAGGCAGATGCCAAACCAAGGTTACTTAGATGGATTTTAATTCTACAAGAGTTTGACCTTGTGATTAAAGATAAGAAAGGTAGTGAGAATATTGTGGCTGATCATTTATCTCGCTTAGTAAATGAGGGTGCAGAGAATCACAATGATATAGGCATTGATTTTCCAACCGAGCAATTGTTGAAGCTTGAAACGGTTAGGCCATGGTATGCTGATTACGTCAATTATTTGGCAAGTGGTCATTTAGAAGACATGACGTATCAGGAGAAGAAAAAGTTCTTTTCCGACCTTAAATATCTCGTGTGGGAGGATCCTTATTTGTTCAGGGTTTGTAAAGATGGGTTGCTTAGAAGGTGTGTTCCGGAACATGAGCAATGGGATATTCTGGAGCAATGTCATAGTGGTCCCACAGGAGGACACTACGGAGCACCCAAGACAGTTGCAAAAATCCTCCAAGCTGGATTCTACTGGCCGACTCTTTTTAAGGACGTAGAAGCCTTTTGTAAAGGTTGTGATAGGTGCCAGAGAACAGGAAGGCAGAGTAGTCGGATGGAAATGCCACTTAAGCCCATTCTTGAATGCGAAGTTTTCGATGTATGGGGCATAGATTTTATGGGACCCTTTCCATCCTCATGTGGTAATAAGTATATCCTCGTCTGTGTGGATTATGTTTCAAAGTGGGTCGAGGCCATAGCTACTCAAACTAATGATCACAAGGTTGTAAAGAAATTCTTGCAAAAGAATATCTTTACTAGATTCGGCTGTCCGAGAGCACTCATTAGTGATGAAGGTACTCACTTTTGCAATGCGCCGCTTGACAAGGTTCTTGAAAAATATGGTGTCAAACACAAAGTTGGTACACCATATCATCCTCAAACTAGTGGCCAAGTCGAGGTAAGCAACCAGAGCCTGAAAAGAATTTTGGAGAAGACCGTGAACAACAATAGATCTAATTGGAGTCTCAAGTTGGATGACGCATTGTGGGCTTATCGTACTGCATTTAAAACCCCGATGGGCACGTCACCCTTCCAAATGGTCTATGGCAAAGCATGTCATTTACCAGTCGAACTTGAACACAGAGCTTTCTGGGCAATTAAATTCTTAAATTTTGATAGCCAACTCTGTGGGGAGAAAAGGTTGTTACAGTTGAACGAGCTCGACGAATTTAGACTCAAGGCATACGAGAATGCTAAAATCAGCAAGGAGAGAACTAAGATACTCCATGACGCTAAGATCAAAGACCGAGAATTCAAAGTTGGTGAGATGGCTTTACTCTCATAATACTAGACTTCACCTGTTTCCGGGTAAACTCAAGTCTAGATAGTGCGGTCCCTTTGAGATTCTCGAGGTTAATCCAAGTGGAGTAATTACTTTGAGCGGGTATGGTAATCAAGCTTTCAAAGTGAATGGTCATAGACTTAAGAAATATTTTGGGCAACCGAAGGAAAAGCCTGATCTTCTTTATTTCCAAAGAAGAGATAAGAATACAGATGTCATGATTTGTGAAGAGGTTCCATCTTATTTCTTTGAGTCAGATGATGACATTCCTACCTCTACCTGTGAGGAATCTTCTCCTGAGACTCCTGAGCATGTTAGCACACCCATGCCGATCATCCGCCAGAACAAGAAGAAGAGAGTCAGTGTAGTTTGGAGAGAAAAGTTTAATGATCTTATAGCACACTTGACTTGTTGTTGTGGTGAAAATCATTTCTGCCCCAGTGCTCCTGATTCTGATACTGAGGTGGCGGTAGTCAAACCAAAGTGGCCCGATCCGGGTTGATTCTTGAACTTTGTGTCAAGCTATTGACATTAAAAGAGCGCTCCTAGGAGGCAACCTAGTTATTTGTTTTTTTTTTAGGTTGTTTTGTTTTATTGTTTTAGAAATAATACTTTAGTTGATTATGTGTTGATGGTTATTCCTCCTACATTCATTGTAAGTGTTTTGTATATTTGCTCATATACCCCGTGTACCCCGAGATTATATGGTATGTCGAGTGTTGCAGACACTTTTTTTAGCAGGTTCGCAAGCTTTTATGTCCAGTGTTGTCTATTCAAGTTGCAGCGGTACATCCATGCTCCGGCCTGACCTCTGCCAACTTTCAACCGACAACCACTGTCAAAACCAGCTACGTTTTTTTCTCTTATTTTGCACATTCTGAGGACATAATGTGATTTGAGTGTGGGGGGGGGGGTGTTTGGGTATGTTTTTATGCTATATCCTTTGAAATATGAGTGAATGTTAAATTTCTGCGAAATTTAAAATTTTTTGTGAGTCTCGAGCATATAATTGGAACTAGATGCTTGCTAGTTGTAGTTTTCTAACGATGATAGTATGTGACTTAGTGAGATAATTATAGCATATTTTTACTTTTATGGAGATAGTTTCGTTTTTCACTCACGAAAGCCGTTGATTTTGAAGCATTGACTTTTGAATTGTATCCTTTCATTATTTTTAGTGATTTATTCTTAGTAAGATCAGTATAGTAACACCTTAGTTAGACCGTGTACTATGAATATCATAACGTTTGAATGTGATAAGTGAGATGTAACTTATGACTTGGAATAGTGAATGAATAAAGTGAGTAAGTAATTGTTAATAAATACGTTTGTCGGAAGCTGGTTAATTATTTGAGTGCGGTAGGGTATACCTCGTATATCCTATTCCACTATGATGACCAATAGCTCACGATAGTCAGTTTATAGCTACCTTATGATTTGAGTAGGTAGGGGATTATCTTGAAATGTCCTATTCTACTATGATGGGTAAGAGCTCATTCTGATATGCGTTACAATTGAAAATTTTGAAGAAATTGAAAATAAAAGTTAAGTCTTTGTTATCATGGATCTTATACCCAGTATAAACCGCATGATATGCTGTAGGGATTATCCTACTGAGTGCGTGAGAAGGCTTGAGTGGAGCTATTACTGTCTATACCTAGGATAGTCATTGAAATTTTTGAAAGGATATTTCTTTGAAAGGGTTGTTAAGATTGAGAATGGCTTGTCACACTTACACTGAATCTATCTCTGTGTTGGTATCATTTGCTATAGTTGTTGTATCTTTTGTTACGTGAATTAGAGATCTATGTGGATTATTTATAAAGTTGAGCTATAGTTTTGATTGTTTTGTCCGAGGACGTACAAAAAGTTAAGTGTGGGGGAGTTGTTAAGGCCATATTTATATGATTATTAAAGGTTTATTTCATTATTATTTTCCCCACATTTGCGTAATTTATATAAGAATTAAGGGTTTAAGTGTAATTATTTAATAAAGATGATTTTAAGAGGGTTGTATGCAAAATTGATGATTTTAAGTGTTTAATTTAATGGAATTGTTATTATTTGGATTTTATTACATTTTTGCGTTGTTTATTTATCATGTAGGAGTTAATTTTCATGCATATAATGAGGATAAATGAAGCTCAAGTCGAATTATAAGAGATAGAGTTGGAATTGGCTTGAAGAAATTGGATAAGGATGAAGAAATCAAGTTCAAGTCGATCCAGACGGAGTCCGACGGCGCCCACCTTCCGTCCATTATGAGCGGGCGTTTGGTGAAATGGAGCGTCGTTCGAAGTGCCAAATCGAGCAGAGAGTCCAACCTGATGCGAGCGAGCGTTTGATTAGCATCCAAGTCGAGTGAGCGAGCGTCCATTGAAGCGCAGAGCGGCGTCCGTTGCCGACTTAGTCATAACCGACTTAAAACTCTATATATAGCGGCAACCTCTTAACCTAATTGATACCACATAATTGAGATCACAATTTTACACCAAAAAGCTGCGGCCCAAGCCTTTTTACGCGAGATGAATTTCTCCAATCCAGCAATCTTGTTCACCATGATTGTTGGCTAGAAACTTTGCAGTGAGTCGACGGAGGAAGCTCATCAACAACAAAACCAACTAGAGAGTTCGATAATGGATGTTTAGTGAGTTTAAGATCTAGTTTTTCATCACTTTTTATACTGCTTTTTACATTGCCATGTTTTGTTGAATTATCAATTCTATGAAACGATCTATTTATCTATCTTTATGCTTGAATAAATTTACGAAAGTCTGTTTATTTGAGTTCTCTTTTATTTTAAGTGATGCATCTAATCATGTTATAAGAGATTAGGCATGTTTAGTTGAGTAAGAGTTTGAAACGATCTCGTGATTTCGTTTTGATTGCATGTTCGATTTACTTGAAAAAGATAAACGAAACCCTAGAATTTGGTTAGAGATATCTAATTGAATCCGTGAAAAATCACTACTAAAAACTATGTTCTAAATCATCATCTAGTTGAGTTGTTGGTTGATGGGTGGAATCTGATCGCCTCGCTGTGTTTTCCTTTATTGTTAATCAAATCATTAGTTTAATCTTTAGTTAAGTTTTAGTTTTAGAACCCTAGTTTCTTGCTGATTTTACTGCATATTTTACATTCGATTCATATTCGGGCGCTTCGTCCGTGAAATCGAGCGCCCGTCCGTTAGCTTTAGTTTCCAGGCGCTTCGTTCATTTATCTCAACGCACGCTCGTCCATCATTCTGTTTTCTTATTTTTCAGCTTGTTTTATTTCTGTTTTAGTTTTAGTTTTAGGGTTCAGTTCTTTGGTTTATTCCTTAGGTTTTAGTTAGTTTCAACCTTAGTTTAGTAGTAGTTTAGTGACATAATCGATATAGGTTTATATTTGAATTCGATAAACGTTCCATTCCCTTAGGACGACCCGATAACATCCTTTACTCTTTTTGGGATATGTATGTTTTGTAAAATGCCTATTATAATTTTTGAATATTTCTAACTTAGATGGGAAACCGGGCTAGTTTTGGTTTAAATAACTTTCAAATTGTGGAACTTAGTGGAAGTTTATTATGGCTATGCACACACTTGCGGGTGAACTTCTAAGTTATTGAATATACTTCATATTTGTATGGATGTTTATTTGTCTCGAGCTTGACTTTGTTTTGTTTTGCTCGGGACGAGCAAAAGTTTAAGTGTGGGGGTGTTGTTCAGGGTCAATTTGTAGTGTTTTTAATGATATATTTTACATCAATTTCCCCCGTATATGGATGTTTTTCATAGAAATCGAGCTTATAATCGATTAATTGAGTAAATAGTGTTTTTAATAGGTTAATTGCAAAATGTAACGATTTATGTGCTTAAATTGTGATTTTATGTTATTTTGGGATTGTGTTACGCTTTGGTATATTTTCCTATGTTATAGATACATATTTTGGCATAGGATTAAATGATGAGGTTTTGCATGGAAGAGAAGTGAAATGGAAGGAAGATGGAAATAAAGCTTGGGAAAATCCCGAAAACGACTCGTAATACGACGGGCTAGTCAAAAAGGCGTTTTCTGAAGAAGAGTCCTTAATGAAAGTTGTAGAGTTTTCCGAGAGCTTTTTTATGACGTTCGGATCATAATTTTTGGAGGTCTACAACTCAAGATATGAATTTTAGAAGTTTCATTCCTAAACCCTAATTGCTTCAACCGACTTAAGAAGCTTTTCTTTCAGCCGCATGCGATTGTTTCAGCCGACATACTCCTCTATAAAAAGCAGCAGCTTGTAACCCTACATCCCATAATTATTATTACTACAGCCGCATTATTCATAGAAAAGCAGCGGCCAACTTGGCTTCCAAGGCCGGTCACCCGAGCCTTGTGCTCGGGTGATCCGGGGTTAGATTAGGATGTCGTTTTTCTTCCGTTTTCGATTCATGGATTCAATCATGTACCAAACTACGTGAGTTTATTTATTTAATTTATTCAGTCCTTATTCGTTTTTCATGATCTTTAATTTATTTTGTATTTTTCTGTGATTATGATGCTATTATGTGAATTAGATCGAGAGATCAGTTTGCTATTGATGTTTACAACAAATGGAAGTTGCGTAAACTAGATCACCATAGAAAGATATGATTTTTGATCGTTAATTCGTGACAAATTAATCGATTAATTATCTAGGTTGTTAGATTCTAAAATACGAGAGCTAACCTGAATTTACACCTTCGTTTTGTATGGAATATTGGTCTCAACATTCGGAAGAGGAGAGATCGATAATTGAATTCACTAAGGAATTAGGGATTCATAGCTTGAGAAATAGATTCACTAAGGAATTAGGGATTTGTATCTCGTGTAAAGGTGAAACCACAATTTGAATTAAAATCATGAGATGAACTAGGATTGAAATCACTTGGTTTGTGCACTGTTTGATCCCATGTATCTTTAGTTTAGTTTAGTTTAGGTTGTGTTATTTTATTTCGTAGGTTAGATTTATTTTAATTGCTCTTTCGTTTATTTTATTTGTTCTTTCGTTTATTCGTTTTTCCTAAGTAACAATTGAAAGGAATTAGTGAAATTAGATTCAACATCCCAATTCCTCGTGGATCGACCCCTTTACTCACTTCGCTCTACTATCAATTACCCGGTATTCGGCCGGTTAGGAGTTAGTTTTGCATGGTAGTTAGGGTTTATAAATTTTCTTTTGTTTAATGATGCAAAATCCCTCCAACACCAGCAGACCAAAGAAAACCATCGAAGATCTCTACGAGATTCGCATGGGTGAAAACGAATCAAGAAAGGACAATTATGAACGGTTCGTCAGGATCTATGATCAAACGAGGAATATTCCCGACGACGCCACCATAACTTGCTTCCTCACAGGAATCGCCAAGGGTCCGATGAAAACGGAGTTTAACCTGCGGCCCCCTAGAGCGGGCCTAAGGGAAATGCTCGAAAGGGCCAGAATGATGGGGGTAAGCGAAGCACCGTCCCTAACCGGAAAATCAAAGCCAAAAGCCGAGCCTAACACTCATAAAGAGGACCGCGCTGACGATCGCAAGAAGGAACGTGGTAAGAATGCGAACACAGATCGCGAAGCCAAGGTGCCATACAAATTCAATGAAAATGATTTCACCCCCCTTAACACGAAACCGTCTCAGATACTTTTCGAAATTCGCGAGCAAATTGAGAGACCTAGGCCTATGAAAGGCGATGGCAGCACTCACGATAAATCAAAATACTGTGACTAACACAGAGATCACGGGCACATCCCCGAAGAATGTTTTACTCTAAGAAGGGACATCGAAAGGTTGATAAGGGAGGGACCTGCCGCCAAGTACAAACACGACGGAGATACAGGTGCGGGTAAGGGGCGAGCGCCCTGCACTTATCAAAGGGAGGTTCAGGTTATTCATGGAAACCTCCCCAGTAACCATCATCTAAAGTCGCAAATACACTCGATTAACACGCGAGGTTTTGAGAAACCGATAGTCTTGGGAGAAAAAGAGAAAGGAATCATGTTCACCAAAAGCGAGCTAACAAGCACAGAGGGTGTCATGGAAGTACCAATCATCCTCAAGATCGTAGTTAATGAGCTGCACGGCGTTTACCGGGTCATGGTCGACACCGGGGCAGGTCGCGATATCTACTTTGAGTGTCTCAAACAAATTGGATTCGGCGAAGCAAAACTGAAACCTTATTTGGGAGTGTTAGAGGGTTTCACCAACGATACCGTAAGAGTCAAAGGCACCATCGATCTCAGCATCACCCTTGGAGATTACGAGCCCTGCCTGACAGAGACAATCACCTTTTTGGTCATCGATCTACCCTCCGATTATAACATGATTTTGGGGATTCCAGCCATGAAAAAGTTTCAGATGGTGGCATCTATACCGCACCAAAGGGTAAAATTTCATGTAGGAGACGATATTGGGGTCGCCATGAGCCGACCAGGATTTTTTCTCGACCATGTGACCAAGAATAAAGTCGACTCCAAAAAACCAGGAATAGAAGAATTCCACGCCAATGTCATCCAGATCGCCACGATAAAAGAAATCTTTGAAAAGCCTGT
This sequence comes from Gentiana macrophylla, assembly GCA_026214975.1. Lineage (NCBI taxonomy): Eukaryota > Viridiplantae > Streptophyta > Magnoliopsida > Gentianales > Gentianaceae > Gentiana > Gentiana macrophylla. The sequence continues at coordinate 66,880,220 of CM047811.1, forward strand.
AGAGGTTGAAACACTGCAGGTGCGAGACCAGCCAGACTTCATAGCTGAGGATGAATTGATTGAATAAGTCATAAACGAAAAGTATCCCGACCAGAAAGTGAAAATCGGGTCACAAATCACAAAAAAAAAGAGAGGAGCTAATCGAGCTCTTGAAAGAGAATAAGGAGGCCTTCGCTTGTGAGGTAACCGATATGAGAGGTGTGGAGCCTGAGGTCGCGCTCCACTATCTGAGCGTCGATCCCAACTTCAGACCGATCCAACAGCGATCAAGACAATTCTCCGCAGATAAAGAGATCGCCATAAAAGGTGAAGTGGACATGCTATTAGCTGCAGGGATAATCACAGAGCTTCAATACCCGACTTGGCAAGCTAACATAGTAATGGTCAAAAAGCACAACGGAAAGTGGCGGATGTGCGTAGAATTCACCGATTTAAACAAGGCTTGACCCAAGGATCCCTATCCGCTGCCTCGAATCGACAAGATGGTAGATGGGATCGCTGGTTTTGAGATGCTGAGTTTCCTGGACGCATACTCGGGGTATCACCAAGTAAAGATGGCAAGCGAAGATAAAGAAATGACCGCATTCAGGGCCACATGTGGACTCTATTACTATGAGATGATGCCTTTCGGCCTGAAGAATGCGGGGTCCACGTATCGAAGGATGGTCACCAGGGTCTTCAGCTCCCAGATAGGCAAAACATGGAAGCCTATATCGATGACATAGTCGTGAAATCAAGCCGTCGGGATCATCTGGCGGACCTTCGTGAAACCTTTGTGAATGTAAGAAAACATTCGATGAAACTCAACCCCGCCAAATGCACGTTCGGAGTTCAGGCAGGAAAGTTCTTTGGATTTATGGTAAACCAGAGAGGAATCGAAGCTAACCCAGAAAAGATAGAGGCTCTAATGAACATGAGCGAGCCGACCACGATCAAAGAGGTCCAGAGACTTAATGACAGAATCATCGCTCTAGGAGGTTCATCTCAAAATCCTCCGAAAAAAGTTTGCCTTTCTTCAAGATCCTCAAAGGAAGCAAGTCCTTTTCATGGACAGAAGAATGCTCGCAGGCCTTCAAAGATCTGAAGACGTATCTGGCCAGCCCTCCACTGCTAGTCAGTCCTAGCCTAGGAGACTCTATGCTTTTGTATCTCGCGGCCTCAGACCGGGCTGTAGCCGCGGCACTTGTCAAGGAGGACGGCACCCTCCAAAAACCCGTTTATTATGTCTCTAAGGCTCTTAGTCCCGTTGAGTGTCGCTATTTCAATATTGAAAAGTTGGCCTACTGTGTTGTCGTTGCTGCCCGCAAGTTAAGGGCTTATTTTTCGTCACGCATAATCATCATCTTCGTCCGATGCCCCGTTGCGCCAAGTCCTACACAAGCCGATCCGTGCTGGCAATTGCTTCGTGGGCCATCGAGCTCACTGGAGGTTGATATATCTGGTACGAGCCTCGGAGGGCCATCAAGGCCCAGGCTTTGCCTGACTTCATTGTAGAAACAAGTTTCAACGAGCAAGCGGGAAAACAATCTGATTCACCGTCCAGCGCCGTTACTAGTGCGACCCCACCATCCGGGCCTCAAAAGACAAGTCATTGTTGGCACCTCTACGTTGACGGGACCGCTAATCACAAAGGTTGCGGCGTTGGAATTATCTTGCTAGAGCCGGGCACCGCGGAAGAAATCGAAAAAGCATTAAGATTTGACTTCACCGCCTCCAACAATCAAGCAGAATACGAGGCTGTCATAGCAGGGCTAGAGCTCGCTAAGGACATGAAAGTCAAAAACGTTGAGGTATTCTACGATTCACAGTTGGTGGTAAATCAGGTCAACGGATCGTTTGGGGTTCACTGCGACATTCTCCAAAAGTACACCGATCTCGTTAAAAAGCTTGGGAGTGAATTTAAATATTGTAAATTCACCAACATTCCTCGAGAAGACAATCACAGAGCATACTATTTATCAAAATTGACAGACGACAAAGAAATGAGCAATCCCGCGATCATGGTCGAGCACCTATTGGGGCATGCGGTCACCCGTGCCGAGATCATGGATTTCCAACCCACCAGATCGTGTTGGATCGACGAGATAAAAGCGTATATCGAGTCATTTGCTCAACCGTCCGACCCTAATGAGGCCAGGGCCATGATTAGAAGGGCGGCCCGCTACACCCTCATGAACAACGTGTTGTGCACAGCGATCTTTCTCAAAACCCGATCGCGATGTGTGCGACCCAAGAGGTCCAAGGGGTACTCACGGGCTGCATGCGAGGAATGTCGCGCGCCATCCGGCTAGTCGCACTCTTGCTCAAAAGGTTTTACTCGACAGATATTACTGGCCAAAACTCACAGAGGACGCTCGAATATACGCCAAGAGATGCGTCAAATGTCAGAAGTTTGCGGACATCCTCAGATTACCGTCGGTCGAACAAAGCATTTTCGTCGCGGCATGGCCGTTCGACATGTGGGCCATAGATTTAATAGGACCATTGAAGAAAGGCCGCTCTGGATGCGAATACGTGGTTGTGGCTATGGACTACTTCACCAAATAGATCGAGGCTAAGGCCTTGGTGAAAATCGAAACCAATAATGTGATCTACTTCCTGCTCGATCAGGTCTGGACCAGGTTCGGAGTGCCGCGGGTAATAGTGTCCGACCATGGGCCACAGTTCCGGGAGGAATTCGACGAGTTCTGTAAAGAGCACAACGTCAAGCACTGACAATCATCAGTGTGCTATCCACAAGGCAACGGGCAGGGCAGGCGCTAACAAACGGGTTCTAGCGTCTTTGAAAAAGTGCCGGCGAAAGCGTGGAAATGGCGAACACTTGCCCGCCGCGCCTTGTGGGCCCTTAGGGCGTCGAGAAAAAACAACTACAGGGGAGACCCCTTTCGCTTTGACCTACGGGTCGGAAAGCCATGGCACCGGTAGAAATGGCCCTGCCAAGTCTTAAGGTCGCTCATTTCAATGAGGTTGAAAATCCACGAAGCCGACAGCTTGACATCGACTTAGCGGAGGAAAACCGAATCAATTCTTATGGCCGCCTGCTCAATTGCAACCAGGCTGCAAAACGCCATCATGACAAGCGTATCCACTGTCATCACTTCGCAGTAGGAGATTACGTTTTGCGCAAAAGAGAAGCCACGGGTCATAATGCTCAGAAAGGCAAGTTATCGGAAAACTGGGAGGGGCCACTTCAGGTCGCTAGGATTGTCGAAAAGGGAACTTATGTATTGAAAGACAGTCAAGGTCACGAGTACAATAGACCATGGCACGCTGATAACTTGAAGAGACTTTATATGTAAGCTCAAAAAATTTATTCAGAAAATTAAAGGCCAGTTGCGACTAATACAATTTCAGTTACAGAGAATCATCGTTGTTTTCGGTAAGCCCGTGGACTTAGTTCCCGCAAACTTAACTAGAAACAGGGGACCGCAAAATAAAATTTTCAAACATCAATGCGAAAAAAAAATGGCAAGCTAAACTACTTCAGGCGAACCCCCCGCGATCCAATGAATGAACTGGCACTCTGGCTATCGGTACACAGTTTAGAAATCAGCGGCCCATACGGAATACGGCGATCAGGATCCATAGAAACAGCAAACGTAACAGCTTCGCGATGGATCAAGACCCCCCAATCAATATCCACTCGGGGGTCGCAAATAGCGTGCAAGAGTAAAGCCTCAGCCTCGGTAACCACTTCAAAGTCCGCTGACAGAAGAGCTCACGAGTTAATAAACATTTTCCACTCACGGTTACTACGGGACAGCTCGGACACAGGACCCAGGGTACGAGGGCGGCGACGGTGGGGGAAAAGCTCGCGAATTGCACGATGTAGGTGAATTCCCAGACTCTCCGCATCTCCAAGGTCCCAAACCACCTCATAGTGAGCAGAGGGATTGACGGCGGGAATACGAAGGACAGAGTTGATAGTCTCTGGAGAAAAATCGATCGAAACACCCCGGAGAGCAACGGAGCTAATCGTCTCCCCCGGTGAGGCCTCCGACAATACCGAGTAGAATTCTTTACCAGAGTAAGGTTGAAGAGTAGCATGGGCGGAGAAACAAAATCTGACCACCCAGAAAGACGAATCCGGAGCAGGGAACCATCGCCGTCAAGCTTGTCCTGGTTCAGGCCTCTCTCCTTCACCAGCTTCACAACATCGAAATAACGCCAAAAATGATCCTTGGCAACCGGAGAGGCCGTAAGGAAAAAAGGAGAAACATCACGCACAGGACGAGCCTTATACACACGTACTAAACTACCACTGGCAGATGGAGAAGACATGACTAAAAATAAAGGGGGAGAGGTAATGCAGAACAAAGGAATCACCCCCCCCCCCTTATAGAAGCTCCGAGCAGGATTAGCGGATAGCATTCACGCGTTTTTATCAAAATTTCGAATTTAAAAAATGTGGTCAAATGTCTGACAGTTGAATAGTCCGAGATTCAAGGCTGCTTTCACTGTGCAATTATCGAGCGGGTAAAATGACTGTCAGAGAGTTGTCCAATCAAGTCAGAGCGTCAGCTTCCCCAATTTTTGTCCCAGTCCATGTTCGCCCTCGACTTGCTAAAAAACTGGGGGCCGGAACTTGGAATTTTCAAAAATAAGACACTATTTCCTTAAGATCTCCTTAGCCTTTGTGCCAAACAGGGGGGCCGCATATCAGGATTTTCGAGGTTATTCGGCACAAAATCGCAGCGGCACAAGATCGCAGCGACCTCTCAAAAATGGGGCCGCATAAAATCCTTGGGGCCAAGGGGATTTTTTATTTTTAGCGAGCTAACACTCTTAACCTCGCCAAAAAAAATGGGCGCAAGAACAAAGGGCAACGAATCAAGAAAATAGACAAATGCATAAAACAAATTATCAAAATACGGCCCCAAGGAGAGCCCGCCAAATTACAAAGTTTTATACCAAGCACAAAATAAATTACAAATCAACAGATTGTTTGGAACAAAGTAGCAGAGTACAAATCGCTCAAATCTCGCAGAAAAGAATAAATCTCAAACTTGGCTAGTAGGGTCAATGCGGTCACCCTCTTCATCGCCCCCTTCCTCATTGTCGGTAACCGGGGGTTTCCTCAGAGCGGCAAGGTTGACAGGATTAACAGGAGGAGGATCACACACAGGCTCGCCATCCTTCACCTGGCCAGTTTGAATGGCGACAATGTGATCCGGAGCATAAGGAATATCCGGATGAAGAGCCAATAAGTCAGGATTCCACTGAGGCATGCCGACCCACTTGAGCATTTCCTCGAAGCTAAGCGACTCTTTGCCATGATATGCCCAAAGACAGCGAGCGAGATGGTTGAAGCCTTGATCAAAGTTCGCCTCTAAATGATAGTAGAACTCGTCCGTCTCCAGATAGGCCGCAACAGCTGCAGGACCAACTTCCTCAGCGGTTTTGTTGGCGACGACAAGTTGCTCCTTCAAGCTCGCAACCTCCTGCTCAGTGGCCTCCAAGGCCTCCACGGATTTCTGAGAATGATCGGTCAGGACCTTCATTCTCTCCTTCAACTCAGCATCTATCTTCGCACTTTCCTCCATCGCCTTCCTCATACGATCTATCTCCGCCTGAGCCTTGACATTCTTGGCCTCAGCTGCAAGCCTTGCTTTTTCAGAGGCACCAAGGGCCGGCGTCGCCTTCCTCAGCTCAGCATTGCGCTTCTCAGCGGCCTCGGTAGCTTTCATTATGCGAGTCTCAAGCTGTTAAAAAAATGATTAGTCCGCAGAATGAGAAAAGAGAAGGAAAAACAATAATAAACAATACAGTGGATTACCGTGGAGGAGGCGATCCCAAATTTGCCAGCTATATCATTCAACTCTGTAACCTCATCCCGGGCGGGGGCATCGTCTCGAACAACCACTCGGTCAATGATCCATCTGCCAATCTCCATCTTTACTCCGGTCGGCGTGTCCCAAGACAAACGGCCCAGAGGGATAACGTCAGCAATAGCCTCCCTGATTTGGCTCGCCTTCGCCATATCAAGCGGACCTTCGGTGAACTCAGCGTCCAACCAAAGGGCCTCTTTCCCCTGGTATCCGCGAGGCAACGTCCCCCTCGACAGAGCCCTCTCCTCATCAGCGATCTCCTCCACGACAGCAGCTCGCTTATCAGCGCGATCAGAGCCCTTGCTAACGCCGCCAGCAGCTTTAGATTTTTCGACCCTCGATCGTTTGGGCTCTTGGGCCTCCTTGGAAGGAACGTCAGCGGACAACCTTTTCTGGGCCCATCCAGTTTGACTCAGGACTGCGCCCACTTGGGTCGCTGCCGAAGCTTGAAAATTAGGGTTGTAGGCTTCATCGACAACAAGGCGTCGACCGTTCGGGGGATCCTCCCCAAAGCTTGTTTCAGCACCGCCTGCCTACCTTTGGCGGCATCATCCGCCAACCTCTGCCTTTGAGCTCACCTCTGAGTAGCATCCATATCGCTGACTGAAAGTTTAAGAAAACAAAAATTCATGAAAATTTGGAAAAATAAACAAAAAACAAAGCAATAAGGCAGGAAGAATAAGTAGAAAGCAAAGAAAATTACGGCGAGGCCTCTGGCTGTGATCCCCCCGACATGCCGCACATTCTGAGGGAAAGCAACGGTTAATATGACATTCTCCGACCCAATCAGAGTCGCTCTCCTCAGAGGTAATAGCCACCAAAGGCGGGCATTTCGCCGGCCCCACAATTCCGGCTCTGCTCGCATACGGTTCCGCCATATCCAGGAGATCGATCCAGGACACATGCCTCTTCGAGGGCGCGGCCCCATCAGAGTTTATTATCGCCCAAAGTGCTCGGAGGAATTGATACTCGCCCACAAATTATTATCAAAACCAATCATAGAGAATTTCCCCTTGCGAGGAGGAGAGTGAGGGAAAGGCCAACCAACTTTCGATTCGACCTTAAAAACCCGATCCCCCCAATTGTGTATCTTGTTGGGGGGATGAAAGAGCAAACGGGGAGTCTGAGCCCTCACGTTGGCCTGCCCCGGAAAAGAGGTACCGCAAAGCGAATGAAACTGTTTGAACATGGAAAAAGTAGGCACTTGCTTCATCGTTCGACAGAGGACGATGAAGGACATGATATGAATGGCGGCCCCAACTTCCAGGTCGCATGGCAATATTCGCAGCTCGCACAACAACTTGACCAAAAAAGGATCAAAGGGGGGCTGGAAGACGGCAAAGAAATGATCGAAGTGCAGAATTATGGTATCTCCAAGGCGACGAGCACAGATAAAATCCTCTCGATCGCCAGGCCGCAGCTTGTCCTCCTCCTCATTAAAATCGATCAAGGAGAACCGGTAGATGTTGGGGTCAATATTATAATATCGCTGAAGGGTTTTGGCCAGGTTTGTACTTTTCTGGATCCGTCGCCAGTGTTTCTCCACATCCTTCTCATACAAACTCATAAGGGCAAATTCACTTAAGGCCTTAGGATTATTAGGCTTCAAAGGCTTCCCTTTAGCCGCCGCTTCCCCTACCGTCATGGTCGAAGGATCAGCTTTCTTTTTCTTGGGTTTCTCTGGAAGCTCCAGAGGCTTGCGCGGAACCGATTCGAGATCGTCCGCGCTAGATCCCATCAACCTATGCAAGGCGGCATCCTCTACATACATCTCGTCATCGGCAGGCACCCCCACGCTACTCTCACCCTCAATTGCCGAGATATCATTATCACAGCCGTGACCACTAACACTTGCCTCGCCTTGGCTACGAGCAATCTCCTTGAGACTTTTCTTTCGCCTAGGTACCGGATCAGACAACAAACTCCCTAGGTCGAAAGGGTCCTCAGGGTCATATCCCGCAGCACCCCCCTCTATCATTTCTAGTAGGTATACGCCTTTTGATCCGCATCAGAATCGCCGCCAGGGCTGAAAGCATCTTCCGACATCATGCAAAACAAGGAAAGGTGGAGCTTTAGAATCACCCGGGATACTGTAAATCACCAGGGAGGTGATCGCACCCATCTCGACACCTTCCCTACGATTTTGCAGGATGGGATGCCACAATGAAAGAAGGAAACACAAAAAGGAAGGACACCACGAATCACCAAGAAAAAGATCACATTTTCCCAAAACAAGAACATTGACTAAACATAAGCCTTTATCCCCCAAATGCCCCAGGTCATGCGTGATATGCTAAGGGGAGGAACAAACACAAAGAACAACTGGAAACACTACAGAAAAACAATCGAAGGAGCTTAGTGGATGAAGAATTACCTTGTTTTTGGCTGAAGGGCGGTCGGAAACCGCAGATAGCAAACGGAAAACTCAAGGTGGGCCGCCGGAAACTTCAAATCTTCAAACGGGAAACACTCGAAGCGTATCAGCTCTAGAAACCGTGAGAGAAAAATAGGAAAGGAGTAGAAGGAGCGGAAAAGTGTTGAGTAAATGGGGTTTGGACCTTTATATAGAAAAGAAAATTTTGATCGTACGGTCCAGATTCACGCAGTCACCTTGAGGATTTCGAAATTCAAAATTGCCATCATTACGGCGGGTCAATCAAGGCCCACGTAATAACGCACGTCCATCAATGACTGCACCATTATTAAAGCAGTTATCGAAACTCCAACACCCACGTAGCAACAGTTACCTAGAAACCGAAAGGACCACGATCTGACGGTTCAACTGCCTCACTACCCAAGCTTCACACTCAACGTCGCCAAAAGCAATCTCGCACCGCTCAGGGTCGCCAGACCCAAAAAACGCTTCGAATCAAGACGCACTAAATAGTGATTGAGGTCAAGTTAAATTATTAACTCGATGCCTACTAACACACTAGAGGAGAACTAGGTTCAATTGTAGTATAGCTAGATAGAGTCGAGGTCGATCCCACAGAGACTCGGCACAAATAAAACACAACTTTATCCTATTAGAACTAAATTGAAAGGGCGGTCTATGACCAACTAAATGCATAAATAAAATAGTGACAACCACAAGACACAAAAGACCACAAAGACAGGACTAAAGACTACTAAAACACGGATAATACGGTTGATATTATCTAAACAAATAGTATTGATTACGCTAGTAGATTATAACTCCCCATGTGAATTAGGATGATTACGAGATAAAACAAACGTTAAAGATTGATTATTATGACTACGGAGTCATCCCCAAGGTAGATTTAGCTCCGGTTAGGCCTCTACAAATCATCGTGCCTCCATTACGTGACTTCGCTTTTTAATGCCTCCATCTCATATAACTTCCGACACAATTACGAAACTAGGGATGCCGGTATAAACCGTAACCTCATCTAAGCAACATTCCTAGGGTAAGGCGTGCTTTTAGATGCCGATTCAATCTATATCCTAAGTAACAATCACTTTTTGGGTTTCATGTTAAATTATGATGACAAATAATTAAGTTGATCGAGTTTAATTACTCGTTTTAATTCCAATTCGGAGAATCGACGTGAGTCGAAGCCGATCATAATATTGCCCTACACATTACCACGCTTTCGGTCAACGAACGACAAGACTCGGGCGACCGAATGACATGTCTCGGTCGACCGAACACAGTTCTGTGTTGGTACAAATCATGATTACTTCTTAACGTTTCTAACCTAAACACATGGGTTCGTAAATTAATCTACATCACGCAATCAATACAAATAAAACTACTCCATAATAAAATACATCAGATCTACGAATAAAGATTGCATAATTGAATAGTCATACCCTCGAAGACGAGAGTGACTCCCACTCTTTAATCGCTCCCAACCGAGAATCCAATGAATCCACAATGAATGAACATAAAGAAAAGAAAAGAAAACTAAAAACTTAAATTGTATAAATTGTTTTGTGTTGTAGTTGTGTGTGTTTTCTCAGCATCGTGGCTGCTGTTTATATAGGAGTTGTAGCCGACATAGGGAGAATCCAGAAGATATGCACGCATTAATCTGATTAGGCTCGGGTGACCGAACAGTTACGCTCGGTCGACCGAATGGCATGGCGATCGACCGAGCCTCCTCTTTATCGCTTTCAATTTAAGCCGTCGACTTGTTCCCCACTCCATGCTTTTGAATTGATCTGATTAATCTTTTCTTCAATGCTCCGATTTTCTTCTCTTTTATCTTGAGATTTCTCGATTGCATGATAATTATCTTCCCGATTCGTTATGATCTGCAAAAATCAGTATTTATCACACAATTAATTGCTCTTTTATAATAAAAACGGCTAAATACCAATTATCACATTAATAATCACTTATCATTAAATAATACATATAAATATAGTGATTTAATACGAAATATATATAATTAACTCCGATTTAAGGTTATAATTGATGACATAAATAGGTATATTTTAACTGTCATCAAATAGCGCGGCCCTTTGCGAATAAGTCGCTTCAGATGACAAGGTCGCCAGACCCAAAAAACGCTTCGAGGCAAGGCGCACTAAATAGAGCGGCCCTTAGCGAATAAGTCGCTTCAGACGACAGGTCGCCAGACCCAGAAAACGCTTCGAGGCAAGACGCACTAAATAGCGCGGCCCTTAGCGAATAAGTCGCTTCAGACGACAAGGTCGCCAGACCCAAAAAACGCTTCAAGGCAAGACGCACTAAATAGCGCGGCCCTTAGCGAATAAGTCGCTTCAGACGACAAGGTCGCCAGACCCAAAAAGCACTTCGAGGCAAAATGCACAAAATAGCGCGGCCCTTAGCGAATAAGTCGCTTCAGACGACAAGGTCGCCAGACCCAAAAAACGCCCCGAGATCGCCCGCTTAATAGAGCGATCTTAAACAAATAATAGGAGGACGTCATCAATCTGCATAAACTAGATATTCTTTACTCTATGCTTGGCCTCCACGAAGACGGCAAAGACAGAGAGTAGGGGGCCATTGATGTGTCTAAATATGCCGCCGCCTAGGTATTAACGGAAACCGCCAATCCAGTCACCCGGTCGGGGGCGAGCCGTGGCCATAGCATCAAAAGCAACGATCGGGTTAGGGTCGCGGGGCGGAAACCTCGTGACGAGTGTGTGAACCTGTGAGATCTTGATCGCTCAGGGGGGCACCCAGCATCCTAAGTCGGAGATCAGTAAGATATGGAACGAGCCTGGGACAGGCCATCATTGTATATTGTGCTTATCCACCCCTACCCCATACCCTTAGCTCTGGCTCTTGCCTATAAAAGAAGGGCTTGTGTAATTTCAAAGATATATGCAAAAAAAATAGACAAAGAGGACAAAACTCCTGTCAAGTAATTTCTCTCTAGTGTTCCTCCACTCCACCACATCACCGCCGTGCCATCACCGGCCATCACCACTGTAAAATCATCCAAAACAGCCAGATATCCATCTTCCACACCCGCTAAGCCACCGTGTTTATATTGTGCATTATCAGTAATGAACTCAGCTATTTTTAGTTTGTAATTTTAATTTGTTATGATTTCTTGCATTATTCTCTTATTATTGCTTTTAGGGAGGGTTATGATACATCATCAAAAAGGGGGAAATTGTTGGAAATAATATATGTGTTTTGATGATGATTTGTCACGCATCTAGTAAGATCGCGTACAACCCATGATGATGAAGTCATAACTAAATGTTATAGTGCGTAATGAAAGAAGAAGCAAGAAATGGTCTAGAGAAAATGTATAAGTTCTATCTAGAGTTTGAACTTTGTATAGGTTATTTTAGACAAGCATTGTAATAGATACGAACTAGGCGAACAGCTGAGTCACATCAAGCAAACATAGTATACATATGAAGAACTGAGGGATCAGACTTAGTCATGAGAAAACTGAAGAAGATAAGTTCGCTGAGGGACACAGACTCAGTTGGCTTGTTTAAGAAGACTGAAGAACTGAGGGACACAGACTTAGTTATTGAAGACTGAATAACTGATGTGGCAAACTCAGTTAGAAGCTGATTAAGTCGTGACTATAATTCAGGATTCAGGCAAGTCTGTGGTGACCTGGAACTGAATTATAGATCATGTAAAGCTGAATAATCTTAAGGACAAATATTATCAGCTACCAAGAAAAGAAGAAACTGAATGGTGTACTCTGACTTAGTCAATTGAAGTCAGATGTCAAGAATATAAGGTACTCAGTTTTGAAGAAGAGTAGAAAACTGAGTTAAGGCCTTGTTGAATTTGAAATACCAAAACGACAAAAGGTCGTACATATGAACGTTGGCTAAACAACAAATGTAACGGCTATAAAAATTATCAGACCGTTACATTGCCCCTATAAATACACAGAGACAAGAACTTGAAAAAGTGAGATCTGAAAAAGCTTTACAAGCATATATCTAAAGATCCAGATCCAGAAAATCAGATTTCATATCTAGAAAAAGGGAAGCCAACAGAATTGCCTTGAAGATTACATAGAAAGATCCAGAAACCCATTAAAGGGGAAGAAGGCATCTTGGAGCTGCAATGCCATATCCAGAAGAAGCAAACAGCTCACTAAATTAATCACTTGATTAATTCTAAACCTAACCTTTGGGAAAAAAGGTTGGCTGTGCATAGTTTGAGGAGAGCAACTCCACCTTTCCTCATACGGTTGCAACTTGGTTGCCACAGCTGTTGGTGCAGTCTGCGGACTGTGTTTGTGTTAGTGGTGAGCTGGTGAAGGAGTCATTCCACCTCCGAAGGATCAGTGTGCAGAGTGAAGGGAGCAATCTTACCTTTCTTCATTATGTGTAGACAGTGAAACAAGGGTGTCGTGAAGGACTGTCATTGGGCTAGGATTTTGTAACAGTTATCTCAAGATTCTAGTGATACCTCCTGCACCACCGGAGGAGGGGAGACGTACGGGATTACACCACCTGGAACTTCCATTAAAAAAATCCCTGTGTTGATTTACTTTACGCATTCATATTTGTGATGAGATTGCTTTAATTATTTAATTGTCTTGTTATCACTCACTCAGCAAACACTAGACACTGAATCTGCACAGAACTGATACATAGGAGACTTAGACTTTCATTGACATATCTATTGCACGAAAGGCTTGATCTTATCCGCTGCAAGTTAGTTCACTTCTAGCATCAGCTAAACTGAATTAGCTAACTCCTACATAGGATTAAAGGGTTGGAACGAAACTGAACAAAGTCATATTGTACATCAGTTTGTTAGTTCAGTTTGAGTTACTGAGAAACTTAGTTCATGGGGTACTTTCAGTTTTGGGAAAGTTTTTGGTGACAAGTTTATTCACCCCCTCCTTAAACTTGTGTTAGACTTTCCAAGGGACCAACATGACCTTTGCTTCACCCAGGCTAGGTTTCTTCATAAATTTCTTCTTACTTCAGGAGCAAAGTCTCTGCTACTTCAAGGTCTAGAGCCACCTGCTGATATAACTCAAAAACAAGCTCGTAACACACTTCTCCTTCATCTTGAGCATACCTCATTGTTTTTATTACATTGAATACTACTCTATCCTCATTCACGCACAGAATTTGCTCACCCTTATAGACATCTATAAATGTCTTACTTGTCGCTAGGAAAGGTGTGCCTACTATTAGTGGAACATCGTGGTTAGCCTCCATGTCTAGCACCACAAAGTCTATGGGGAATACAAACTTATCAACTTTTAGCAGTACATCCTCCACCATTCCCATAGTGACCTCCAGCTTCTCTAGAATGACATTGGCTTAAAATTCTTGGAATAGTATCATCATGGGCGCATCTCCTAAGAGTGGCATCCGGGCACTGCTTGTATAGGTAGGGATCGTCCCAATGATAATGCTTCAAATCCATAAAGAACTTTTTCTTATATGCATTTGTGAATTCCGGTGGTAGGTACCTTCCTGCTAGATAATTGACAATATTAGCAAACCAAGGGTATACCTTGCCCACTCTTGATGTATTTTTTCGGGTCTAAGATTCAGTTGGAGCTACCACTGAGATGGAAAAAATTTGTTCATCGGGAAAGCCCTCCCTGATCTCAGTTGGTTGCTTCTCTTCTAGCAAAGTTAATCTTGACAGGTGATCAGCCATTTGGGTTCTCAAATCCCTTTTTATCCTTTATCTCGACATCAGACTCTTGTAAGAGTAGAATCCATCTCAACCATCTCGGCTTGGAGTCTTGCTTAGTTAAATGGTATTTCAGAGCTTCATGGTCAGTGAATACAGTGACTTTGGATCCTATCAGATATGGTCGAAACTTGTCAAATGCAAAGATAACAGCTAAGAGTTCCTTCTTTGTAGTCGCATAATTCCTCAGGGCACTGTTAAGGGTACGCCTGGCGTAATAGATAGGCCTAAAGATTTTATCCTCCCTTTGTCCCAGGGGTGCTCCAACTGCCGTGTTTCTTGCATCACACATAAGCTTGAAAGGTTTGTTCCAATCTGGTGCTACCAGAAATGGGGCGGTTATAAGAATTTGCTTCAATGTGTTGAATGCTTGCTCGCAATCTTCTCCAAACACAAAAGGCACATCCTTTGCAAGTAATTCGATCAAATGTCTAGAAACTTTAGAGAAATCCTTAATAGACCTTCCAAAGAATCCTGCGTGGCCAAGAAAGGCACGCAACGTCTTTAAGTTTGTTGGAGGGGGTAACTTCTTTATCACATCTATATTTGCCTTATAAACCTACATTCCTTTCCTTGAAATCTTATGACCCAACACTATTCCTTATGTAACCATGAAATGACATTTTTCCCAGTTAAGTACAAGGTTGGTCTCTTCACATCTCTTCAGCACTCAACTCAAGTTGTCCAAGCATTTATCAAAGCTATCTCCAAATACAGAGAAATCATCCATGAAAATCTCCAGAAAATCCTCCACCATGTCCATAAATAACCACATCATGCACCTTTGAAATGTTGCTGGTGCATTACAAAGTCCAAAAGGCATGTGATTGTACGCAAAAGTTCCATAGGGACATGTAAAAGTTGTTTTCTCTCGGTCCTCGAGGGCGATATGGATCTGATAGTAACCAGAATATCCATCTTGGAAACAATAAAAAGCATGACCGCTAATCTTTCCAACATCTAGTCAATGAATGGTAGGGGAAAATGATCTTTACGAGTCGCGTCATTCAGTTTCCTGAAATCAATGCAAACTTGATGTCCAGTAATCAGCCTCACAGGGATTAACTCATCGAACTTATTAGGTTGGACAGTGAATCCTCCCTTCTTGGGCACCACATGAATCGGGCTCACTCATTCATTATCTGCAATTGGGAAAATGATTCCCATCTCCAACATCTTTATAATTTCTTCCATTACAACATCCTTCAGTTGTGACGTCAACCTCCTTTGTGGTTGTGCTACTGCTCTCTTCTCAGGGTCTACAGAGATTTTTATATATACACACCAATGGGCTTATTCCTCTAATATCTGTAATCGTCCACCCAAACGCTCCCTTGTGCTCTTTCAGTACTCTTTAGAGTTTCTCATCCTCTAAAGGTTATCGCAACGATGAAATTATTAGGGGAAGAGTATCATCTTGTAAGTATACGAACTTCAAGTGAGATGGAAAAGGTTTCAACGTTAAGTTCCTTGGTGGCTCTTCTAGTGATGGCCTTAATAGCTTACCAGTCAATTGTAAGTCAAATAACTTGTGCCACGAAGGTCTATGAATTGTTCCTTCTAAATCCACAGAAGATATAGGCTTTAATTCTCACACTTGACCTTCGCTACACCCAGGCCAGGTTTCCTCATAACTTTCTTCTTCCTTCAGGAGCAAAGTCTCTGCTACTTCAGGGTCTAGTGCCACCTATTGATATAACTCAAAAACAAGCTCATCTATGGCATCTATCGTGTAACACGCTTCTCCTTCATCTTGAGCATACCTCATTGTTTTCATTACATTGAATACTACTCTATCCTCATTCACTCTCAGAATTAGCTCACCCTTATGGACATCTATCAATGTCTTACTTGTCGCTAGGAAAGGCCTGCCTAGTATTAGTGGAACATCGTGGTTAGCCTCCATGTTAGCACCACAAAGTCTACGGGGAATTCAAACTTATCAACTTTTACCAGTACATCCTCCACCACTTAATAAGGTTGCTTCACAGACCTAATAGCCAATTGAAGGGTTATAGATGTTTCATTCAACTCTTTCATGCCTAACTTATGAAAGATGGAGAGTGGAATTAAATTGACAGTGGCTCCAAGATCACACAATGCTTTATTTAGGCATACTCCTCTAATTGTGCCAGGTATGAGGAAGCTCCCATGATCTTTACACTTAGGAGGCAGTTTGCATTGCAAAACTGCCGAGCATTCCTCGTTAAGGCAAATTGTCTCAAGGTCTAATAATTTCCTTTTGGTAGAGATTGCTTCTTTCAAGAATTTCGCATACTCTGGCATTCCGGCCAGAGCTTCTACCAAAGTTATATTCACTTGCAACTTCTTAAACATCTCTATAAACTTTTTATAACGAGCATCATCATTGTTCGGTTTATATTTCCTAGGGGGATAGGGTTAAGTAGCAGGATTAACAGTTACAGTTCATGAAGACTTACCTGCTGCCTGCGGCTGTTGTGCCTGCTCGTCTACTAAATTTTCTGACGCCCGGTAAATCGGCGTGGTGTCCTGGTTTACCGGCCCCCCTCTTTTTCTCCTAATTCTTTGCGTTCTGCTGCTGACTGCTTTCTGATTCTTCCTAGACAATTGGTACAACTGGTCCAGACAGTTCCTTTCTATTTCTAGTCATGATTGCATTCACGTCCTTTAGATTTTTCTCAGTGTTGCTTGGCAATCCTCCCGGAGGATGGGCTGACACTTGTTCGGCGATCTGCCCCACTTGGTGCGACAGATTCTGCACTAAGGATTCCTGATTGGTCAGTCTTGTATCATTCTTCTGACAATATGTGGTGAAGTTTGTATTCAGCTCAGTCATGGATTTAGTAAGTTGATTGACCGTATCGGTCACAGTTGAGCTCATTTTATCCATGGCTGCTTCACCTGATTTGTTGAATTGAGGCATGAATCCACTAGTTTGTCTTGGTCTCTCTCCACCAGTAGAGTCATTTTGTCGAAAACCCCCAGTAGGGTCACTCAGTCAAAAACCAGGGTGGTCATGAAAACCTGCATGATATTCTCCCCCATAAGGATTTCCTTGCCTCCCTATATAGTTCACATCTTCGGTGTTGGTTGCTTCGATCTCTTGAACTTTCTCAATCTTTGCAATGCGATCTTGCATGCCATCTATCTTCTCGTTCATTGCCATTAGCTGGTATAAGATCTTTTGAGAAGTATCTTCTCTAAATACGCCTTCAGCTACTTTGGCGGTCTCAATTTGATGCGTTCCCCATTGACTTGTAAGTGCGATTTGCTCCAGTTTTTCTTCGGCTTCTTCAGGTGATAACAACGCAAAACATCCGTTGCTTGATTCATCCACTCTCATTTGTTCACTTGGCCGTAATCTGTGATAGAAAATATGCATTCGTACAGATAGAGTGATATCGTGGTGAGGGCATCTCCGTTGTGCTTCCTTAAACCTTTCCCAAGCTTCTTCAAAAGTTTCAGTGGGTTTCTGCTTAAAATTCATGATGTCTTGTGATATGATCCGTGATCCGAATCAGATCCGAAATTGCCGAAGGACTGGCTGAAGGCACCAATAAAACGAGCACCGCGACCCCTAGCTAACTCGTAACTAAGAACCTTGGTATGACCTCAACCCTTAGATTACCCGTATCTAAGAACATTGGTATATGAACGCCACAAGGTCTGCTCAGAACCTTGATAAGTTCCATTTGGAATCCACCAAACAACGGCGTTGGAATCCACCAAACACCAACGTGAGAAAACTCACCAAAGCTTATAGCTTCAAATAAAATATATTTAAAATTTGTCTGTTGATTACAATGACTCTTAATGCCTTTATATAGGCTACAGACTCCAAGACTAATTGCTAATTTAGCAATGTGGGACAAAATAACCATAATTAAAAACAATAACAAAAATAAAATACTATCTAACCAATGTGGTATAATAAAAGTTAACTAAAAATAAATAAAAGACTCCAAATAAATTTGACAAGTTTCTTCTCGATGGGAATCACATCATTCCCTCCCGGCTCCAAAAGGAGTCATCCTCGAATCAAAAGAATGTCGTAAAATGCACCATCAAGGACAAAACAGGTCGAACCAACAACGAACATCAATGATATGCCCGGATCAAATACAAGGCGGACATGCCACTTCAAATCAATGGTACTGTTTGATGTTGAGCCAAGCATGACAAATGCAACATCAAAGAACTCTTCCAACATGCTAAAAACTTGGATAAATCTCGGAAAAGTAGCAATATAACGAAAACAATTCACAGCCGGATGGACAGCAACATTTTTAGAAAATGGATCAATGAAATGGTTCTCCGGTTTGCCACAAAGTAAATGCTCTCCACGAACCTACAAATAAGAGGAAATAGGACTCACACAAGTGGTCAGCGTAATAGGACTAACTGCCTCATCTACCTCGATTTTCTCCACCACTTTTTCAGTCTCCTCAGTGATTGCCTCTTCCACAATCGACTCTTGGACTACATCCACTAATTTTGCTTCAACAACCTCTTCCAAATTCTCCACCTTCACTCCCTCATCCACAAATCTAGGATTAGCTTCACCATCCATCTCCACCACACTCTCATTTTTCTCGACCAATCGCTCATCATCACCGTTTTTCAACTTATCCTCTCGAGTGTTAGCAATCTCTATGCGGGTCTCTACAATCTTCTTTGGGATAAGAACATTCGCCTGGTCTTACTTAGGTGATTTATCACGTAAACTACGCATTTTCTGCCAAAAATTAGGGCAATCATAATAGTAATGATCACTCCCGTGACAATGATCGCAATAAACAGAAAATGGCCCTATAGAAGTTTTCTTAACCAAATCTGTATCACCACGTTTACCTCTACCACCGCGTTTATCTTTACCACCACCACTTTCCGCTAACAGTTTCTGATATTCAGCCCTTATCTCATCCGTTAATAACCAAATACGAGCATCACGAGAATTATCCTCTCCCTTAGAGAGGCTCTTTCGACATTTTTCAAGATCTCTGGAATGACCACAAAAAATACTCAGCAATGATTTTTTTTTGGGAATGATGACGATGCTGCAGGAACGAAGGCTGGAAAAAAATGAATTTTTTTTTGAATCAAGAACGCAAGAAACGAGGACAAAGAACGAAACCAAAACAAGGAACGAAAGGGATATTTGATTACCTTTAGTCAACCGAAGGATCTGATACCAACTGATATGATCCGTGATCCGAATCAGAACCGAAATTGCCGAAGGACCGACTGAAGGCACCAATAAAACGAGCACCGCGACCCCTAGCTAACTCGTAACTAAGAACCTTGGTATGACTCAACCCTTAGATAACCCGTATCTAAGAACCTTGGTATACGAACGCCACAAGGTCTGCTCAGAACTTTGATAAGTTCCGTTTGGAATCCACCAAACAACGGCGTTAGAATCCACCAAACACCAACGTGAGAAAACTCACCAAAGCTTATAGCTTCAAATAAAATATATTTAAAATTTGTCTGTGTTAGGTGTAGTGCCCGAAAGACAATTTGTGTAATTGTTTTTAATAATGGATGACAGAATTTATCTCATCTTAGTTACTTGCTTTGTGCTTGTAAAGTGATACACACCGCAAACCCTAAGTATATCTCAGATGTAACCACTTAACTCGGTGTATGGATTACACGTGAGGATTGAGTTAGTGGTGGTATACTTAAATCTGTTAGTCCGTGGTGAACTTAATCGAGTTTAGGGTCTCTTGATTAAAACACCAATAATGCGCCTAAACACCTTAGGGTGTGATAGTCTTATCCGGTTTGTCGGTAGAGGGTACCTACGTGGGGCATTTATATATGATGGCATTCATATAGAATCGGACCGATTTAATCAGTATTTCTCGGTATAATTCCGTAATCGAGGAATCTTATTAAATCATTAGATGATCATATATGGATCAACCTTAATCCCGAGGTGATCACACGGTGCTTTGCTTGTCCCGGGTAGTGTTTGATGTGTTAGTTACGGTTCACTTAAATATGTGTTCCAAGCCACTTCTCATTGGCACTATCTCCGGATGAGTGAGTAGTTCTCGATTTTCACAGACATGGAATCCATTCCTTCCTGCGGGAAGTAGAGAGACAGATCCCTTTATTTGTTAGCCCTAAGAAAGTGATCGATCCCGGAGTTCACATTTGACTAATTAGCTACTAGTCGAGATATGTGTGCTAATTGATCATCGTGGGTTAATGGTAAATAAGGATAAGATATTCTCGAGTCGGGTTCACGGAGACTTCCCACTCAGAATGGACAGTCTATGGAGGGTTAATCCGTATGTAGTGATTATATCAATGGACGCTTATTCACTCTATGGGTTGAGTATAAGTATACATCTATAATCGGTAGAGTTCAGTTTCGGGTTTATGGTGGCGTAATCCCGAATTAATAATTAATGTACTTATTCTGGTTCGATGAATAATTAATTATTGGAGCTACTGGTTATAGGTCCATGGTCCCGATGTGGCTCACGTAATTGGATGTTTTTCCTGTTTTGGGCCTCATTGATAATTAATTGGTCGCTAATTAATTGATATGCAAAATATTATTTAGTTGGGTGAATAATATAATACAAAAAAGACATTTTCTGTGGGCCTAAACCCTAGTGTGTGGCGCCTCCTAGCTATTAAAAGGGCAAGAATTGATTTTCTTGTGTGATTAATTATTTACTTGTTAAATAATTAATTAATAAAAGATAATTGATTTGTAATTGATTGATTGATTAATCACAATCTTTTATAAATGGAATTATCCTTTATTGTGATTTCTTTTTAATTATTTATTTAATTAATTAGAAATTTGGAAGCCAAGGATTTACTCTCCTATATAAAGAGAGTTCTTCCAAGACAAAAAGGGTGTGCAAAATTTCGCCCCCCCACACTAGAATAAAGAGAGAAAAATTTGTTTCTTGTCTTGGGTTTTTGGGTTGAAGAAAAACTTAGAGTTTTTCTTGAAAGCATATCAAGGAGGTTTCAAATCCAAGGATCGGTGTCCACCAACCACCGTTTAGAGAACACATTGGAAGATCTTGGCTTCTCTTCCCAATATTGGTAACTTGATTTTAACCCCCTTGTACTTTTTAAGTCCTTTAACTATGTTTTATGATATGTAAATCGTGATCCGTCCGCTGCGCATAGATCTAATTCGTTTAGATCTAAGAACCTGCATCCTTCATGTGGTATCAGAGAAAGGTTCCACGATTTATATAGTCATAATCGTAATTAAACGACTTAAAGGAGTGGAATTGCATGTAGGTGATATTTTACTTATTATTATGCATTAATTATTTTTAAATTGCTATGGTTGAAGAGATGGATTGGGGTTGGCACCGTTTTCCCGTTAGATCTATTGTAAACTCATATAAACGATGAAAATTCGTTCATATGAGTATAGGAAATTATGTAATTTATTTATTATTGCAAGTTTAATTTCCTGTAAATAGATCTGTTTAGTAGCTGTATAGTGTTTTCGTTTTTTCCGCTGTTTAAGCCGTTAAAACAAAGATCGCTCCGGTCAGAATCAAGATTGGAAGTTGATGAAAAATTCCACAAAATTTGGCGTCGATCGGAGTCCGTTTTGATATCCGTTCGTTGCTGCAAAGAAGCTGCTGTAACAGAAAAACGCAGGATTCACAGAAACCCTACCTGTGACTTCCTCGAATTTCTGGGAGAGCTTGGACCGTTGAAACGCAAATCCGACTGGTCAGAACGATAATCATGGAGTTTTGGACGTGAGATAAAATTTTCAGGACGATCGGGATTCATCTTGATCCCCGATTGGCCTCGGGAAGTATATGATGCGCTGCTGTAAGAGTCTGTTTCAGCAGCAAGTTGGGTGGCTCACTGAGGAATATTGACAAGTCAAAGCTCCGATCCGACCGTCCATCTTGAAGTCCGAAGAATGAAGATCAGATCTGGAAATTTTCGTCCCGATCCAAGTTCGTTTGATATGCCGATCGTCGAATATTCTTAACAGCTGCAGATTAGGGTTTTAATTTATTTTCGAATAGATTAGTTACGGGGGTGCCAACGGTCCATCTCGGTGTTTATTTTCCGCACTAGTATACATGTGTAGATTGTATGAGTAGAACCGGAAAATTGCCATGACATGCATCATATCATGAATTCCACTCCATATGCATACATGTAGAAATTAATTCGAGGAATTAGTTAGGCATGTATAAAACACACGATCGCTTTTAATTAATTGTTTGATATTAATTAGAAACTAATTAGGGTAAAAACCGAGGAACACGGGTTTTTTCAATCGTCAAGGTTGGGTGATGGATTCTCGGTGAATCCCACTCTGCGAAAGCATAAGGAGTAAAATCCCGAAACCTCGTGGTTAAGGTGTTGGATTCTCGGTGAATTCCACCTTACCTAAGACGAGATTACGTTTTTGTTCCGTAGTGTCTACGTGAATGTTTGATGTTTAAGGATTGGATAATCATGGGCAAACAGGTTCGAAAGTGGTTTAACCACGGTTGGGTGGTCAACAGTAGCTACGGCTCAATCGACTTCACCCTCCACGTGTGGCGTTTGCACGGGGGTCTGGCAATACTGAGCCATCCGAATAGCCACTACGGCTCAACGGAGCTCTCCTAGCCTTGACCCGTCCGACGGTCACATATGTTCTAACGAATAGGTCGGGTGGGCTAGCCCACATAACCGACAACATTCGGGCCTATGATTTATTGTTCCTTAATGTAACATCAAGTCCAAAACGTGATCAAGAAACCCACCACTTTTTCAAAATATTGAGTGGGAGCGGGAGAGGTGACAACCGACCCCACGGCTCTATCGTTGACACAAGCAACGTGAGAGAATGGTGACGCCTCGTGCCGGCTTTGATTTCGGCCCCCTAAGGAAGGCCTTCACCGCTATCAAAATTCAAGGCTTGGTCTCCGAAAGGATAGGATTTTGGGTACTCGCTGAGTCACTGACCGACCCTAAGGCGGCACACTCGGGGTCTATCTAAAGATCTGAAACAGTAGGTCACACTCATAAAGGGTATTTTGGTAATACCTTGGCTGAAAAAGGAAAGGTGATTGACGATCACAAATGAGATGTTCGATTCTCAAGTTGATCTTCAATATTAATCGAAACCTCTTTGACCTACCCTAAGGCGGCACTGAGGCATTAGATTAAATCCTTGGAACGGTAGGATAGACTATAAGTACTTAGTTTATGTTCCTAAAATTTATTAGTAGTGTATGATTTGGATTTATCTTCTGTCAATTTTATTTACAACTATTTATATATCTCTCTAGGGTGCTAGACTGCTAGTGTAAAATTGACTAGTAATGACTTCGTTAAAAAGTGGTAAGTAACAAGAACGTTGTACTTATTGATCTTACATGCGATTAATTTTTCGGAAGAGATATTTCTCTGGAGCCTTCAAGACTTAAGTGACGTAAATAAGGATGTCACTGTTGTCAATCGTGTTGATCGAGAGACGACTGTAGTCAGTTTGAAAGATGATTGGGACGATAAAATTCTTCTAGTGAATTTTAATGGTGTAGTGTCTACACGAGAAATTTTCTAATAGAAAAATTAGAGAATCATAAATTAAAGTGTCTCTAGTTAGACGGTATTTGGAACCGATAAACTAGTGGGAGCTTTTGTCTTATGTTTTTCTAATTTAGAAAATTAGTCCCACTGGGTAACGCTTTCATTAGACATCCCACAGTTCACGAGTAGTGTCTACTCAATTGAACTGCTAGTTCAAGACTATTTCCTTTTAAGGAAAGTTGAGAATGGGAAAGAATGTCTCAGAAGTGTTAATCATCTTAACTAAAGTTTTGAGGCTAAACCAAAACATTAATTAAAGAAAGTATAGGATAAGGAAAGTGATTTTGGATCACTAACCAATGAATCCTTAGCGACTTTCTTAACCGATTAACTTGACTCGGTAGCTTAGTTCTTTGGAAGAACAAGGAAGCTGTGCATTAACGATTAATAAAGTAACAACGGGCAGTAATTTCAGCTACAATAGTGGGAGTGATATAAGGAAATGAATTTCGATTCTATCTTTGAATATCACGAAAAATTTATTTTTCTCATTTACGGTTCGTTGAAACAAATGGATTCACTTTCAACTCGATATATTGTTGCCTCATAGAAAGTGAATATGACATTTGTAGTACGAATCCAAGACTCGGACTTTTGTTTGATAAAGTCGAAACCACTAAGAAAAGTTTGAATAAGTATAACACATCTAAAACTATTAAAGGTAAAAGGTTTCCGTATTAAGATAAACGACCTTTCAATATCTATTAATTAGTGCATATATCCTAGAGACAAGACACTGATCGGCTAAGGGTGATTCCTATCTCCCAATCTTGGAACACTATCTCAAAGGAACAATGACTAAGTTTCCTTTCAATCGGAAAGGGGTTATAGTTTTGAAGGGGTAACATAGCTTGTTCACCATGACCTTCGGGTCTAGTGAGAGATACAAGCTAGTGGGAGATTTTGAGTGGTGACATTCTCGTCTGATAACTACTCAAAACACTGGGTTGGTTTATCGAAAGAATACGAGGAGGTGTCTCTCGATTTTAGCGAGAGAATAGAGTATTCCATGCTCGAAAATAGGCTATCGCATAGTCTTGGGACTGATGCTCGGTCCGCTCACTGGTGGAATGTTTCTCACCGAGAAAGAAACCATAGACTTGCCCTATATAGTTATTGATATGCTACAATACATCGCTAAACTCGATTAAGATAATTCGTTGCAAAATAACGGTTAACATTATTATGTAAACCGAGAAGTCTACCTAGAAGATGCTAGTGAGTTTATGGATAAGGAGTGAATCCGGTTCACACCACATCCGTAAATGTAGGCATTTAGCATTTAATGCTTGAAGGTAGGGTCGGGATTTTATGCATACGTTCGATTGTGATTTGTTAAGTGAAATATCTTAATGAGACAGTGAAGGTTTATTATAAGATTCTTGAGATCGAAAGTGACGGTTGAACTGTCACAAGCCTTCCGATAGAATCTATAAGAAACAAATTTAAACCTTGGAGTATGGTTAACCAAAGGTAGTTACTATCCGATTTAATCGGACCACGTCCAACATTAGTTGTTGGTGATTACAATGATAAATACTACTAGATCGAAATCAATCCACCCAAGACACGGTGGGAGTATGGTTTAACCGTTGACCCATTGTGATTTTGTGGACTTTATAATCTATTGGGGTGATTGATAACCTATGGCTCTTGGTGGGTGTATAGGATTACGATTATAGAGGTTGGTTTGAAAACCTTAACCACTGTGAATGGAGTTTTGGTACTCCAGCTTACATTCACCTCTTGTAGAACCACACCGAGTGTCTCGGGCCTAGTGGGAGCAATTGGATCTACACGAAAAGAGTCGAATGAATAGGAAAGTTTAAACTTTCAGCATAAGAAGTTGAGTGGTATAGGGTGATTCCCGACAAGTAGAGAGTTAACCGGACCTTGAACTCTCTCACCACTCGCCTTGCTAGATTTCGTTAAGCGAGAAAATAGGGGTGATTCCCTGAGACTTTCTTGCCGAACAACGGAATCAATTCATTCGTAATGAAGGGTTTTAGCTAAGAATGAATAACAGATTCGTTACAAAGCGTAAGATAGGGGTGATTCCCTAAGACCTTTTTGCGAGACTAACGATATCTTAATTCATTCGAAAAACCTTTGGTAGGAGGCCTGACATGGCTTATATCCTTTGTGGATTTAAAAGAACCTCTCGGTCATTTAAAAGTCACATGTTTTAAGATATGTGGACTTGACCAACATATTGATAAGTTTTTCGTAGACTGGATAGCAATATTGGTAAAGTAGTAGCATTAGTGTTCATAAATGATAACACTAAAACGGTTGGAAACAACATGGGTATGCTATCTGAAGTCGGAAACTGACACGCCAAGATTCTCTGGATGAGAGAATTGGACTATATTCTAAGAATTTGATTCAGTCAAATTCACGAGAATGAGTCATTGGCTATCCCACCTATCTTATTGAATAAGATGATTATGCATATACGGTTGCAGCATTCATCGAGAGTAGTCCTACCCTACCTCTCAGGAATGATTCTCCAAATCTTCGGATAAAGAGAAAATGGGATAGAGTCTCTCTGGGATAAGGGCAAGTCAGCTTAAAACGAGTCAACTGCAGTTGAATCTTGGATTCAAGCAATAAGTAGCGGTTTAGTACGTCCTCAAGTATCGTTAGAGAACGAGGAATCATATGCTTGTATATTCAGGTGCAAACTTGAATATGGTTGATTACACTGATTCTGACTTGTAGTCAGATTAAGGATGATCATTAAGTTGATCTCGGGCTCAGTGTTTACTCATAGTGCTTAGAATTTCCTTTTTGGTCTGGGAGTAATTCCAGGTCTGATAAGCCGATATCGCTTCATCGTGAAAACAGTGAAGAGATAGCTTAGAAGGATCTTCTCAGTCACAAGAAGTCAAAAGCATGTTGAGAGAGAGTACCGCCTGATTGGAAGGACCGACAACGTTTCAATCCTAAAGATCGTCTCGAGTCGACAACCTAGCTAATCAGTGTACCAAATCGAGTGCTTGGAGGGTACGTCATTGATGGATATGTCTCATATGCTTTTAAAGCAAGTGGGAGAGTGTTGTGAATAAGATGAGAAAAGGTGTGCTCTAAAAACAATCGTTGCTTGTCATTTCGTGCAAGTGGGAGATTGTTAGGTGTAGTGCCCGAAAGACAATTTGTGTAATTGTTTTTAATAATGGATGACAGAATTTATCTCATCTTAGTTACTTGCTTTGTGCTTGTAAAGTGATACACTGCTGCAAACCCTAAGTATATCTGTATGTAACCACTTAACTCAGTGTATGGATTACACGTGAGGATTGAGTTAGTGGTGGTATACTTAAACTGTTAGTCCGTGGTGAACTTAATCGAGTTTAGGGTCTCTTGATTAAAACACCAATAATGCGCCTGAAACACCTTAGGGTGTGATAGTCATATCGGATTGTCGGTAGAGGGTACCTACGTGGGGCATTTATATATGATGGCATTCATATAGACTGGACCGATTTAATCTGTATTTCTCGGTATAATTCCGTGTCGAGGAATCTTATTAAATCATTAGATGATCATATATGGATCAACCTTAATCCCGAGAGGTGATCACAGTCTTTGCTTGTCCCGGGTAGTGTTTGATGTGTTAGTTACGGTTCACTTAAATATGTGTTCCAAGCCACTTCTCATTGGCACTATCTCCGGATGAATGAGTAGTTCTGATTTTCACAGACATGGAATCCATTCCTTCATGCGGGAAGTAGAGAGACAGTCCCTTATTTGTTAGCCCTAAGAAAGTGATCGATCCCGGGAGTTCACATTTGACTAATTAGCTACTAGTCGAGATATGTGTGCTAATTGATCATCGAGGGTTAATGGTAAATAAGGATAAGATATTACGAGTCGGGTTCACGGAGACTTCCCACTCGAATGGACGATCTATGGAGGGTTAATCCGTATGTAGTGATTATATCAATGGACGCTTATTCACTCTATGGGTTGAGTATAAGTATACATCTATAATCGGTAGAGTTCGATTCGGGTTTATGGTGGCGTAATCCCGAATTAATAATTAATGTACTTATTACGCTCGATGAATAATTAATTATTGGAGCTCACGGTTATAGGTCCATGGTCCCGATGTGGATCCTGTAATTGGGATGTTTTTCCTGTTTTTGGGCCTCATTGATAATTAATTGGTGGGCTAATTAATTGATATGCAAAATATTATTTAGTTGGGTGAATAATATAATACACTGAAAAAAGACATTTTACGTGGGCCTAAACTCTAGTGTGTGGCGCCTCTAGCTATTAAAAGGGCAAGAATTGATTTTCTTGTGTGATTAATTATTTACTTGTTAAATAATTAATTAATAAAAGATAATTGATTTGTAATTGATTGATTGATTAATCACAATCTTTTATAAATGGAATTATCCTTTATTGTGATTTCTTTTTAATTATTTATTTAATTAATTAGAAATTTGGAGGCCAAGGATTTACTCTCCTATAAAGAGAGTTCTTCCAAGACAAAAAGGGTGTGCAAAATTTTGCCCCCCACACTAGAATAAAGAGAGAAAAATTTGTTTCTTGTCTTGGGTTTTTGGGTTGAAGAAAAACTTATAGTTTTTCTTGAAAGCATATCAAGGAGGTTTCAAATCCAAGGATCGGTGTCCACCAACCACCGTTTGGAGAACACATTGGAAGATCTTGGCTTCTCTTCCCAATATTGGTAACTTGATTTTAACCCCCTTGTAGTTTTTAAGTCCTTTAACTATGTTTTATGATATGTAAATCGTGATCCGTCCATTTGCGCGCAGATCTAATTCGTTTAGATCTAGAGCACTCGCATCCTTCATCATTGATTACAATGACTCTTAATGCCTTTATATAGGCTCTGAGACTCCAAGACTATTTGCTAATTTAGCAATGTGGGACCAAATAACCATAATTAAAAACAATAACAAAAATAAAATACTATCTAACCAATGTGGGATAATAAAAGTTAACTAAAAATAAATAAAAGACTCTAAATAAATTTGACAAGTTTCTTCTCGATGGGCATCACATCATCTTGTCTCATCTGTAGTGACTTCCCAGGCGGGCAGCACTTGTTCATAAACTTCTGCAGCAGATCGGTCCAAGTTTGGATCGATCCTGGTGCTAGAGACAATAACCATATCTTCGCTTTGTCTTTCAGAGTGAATGGAAACAACTTCAGCTTAATGTTATCTTCAGGTACTCCTGCTAGTTTGACGGTGCTAACTATCTCCAAGAAGTTGGTGACGTGTACACTTGGATCTTCGTTTGGTACTCCATGAAAGGTAGTGTAATTGGTCACCATTTGTATCACGTTTGGCTTCGGATGAAAAATCTCAGCCTCATTCTCTGGATAAACAATTGCTGGCACAAACTACTCAATCGTCGGCATTGCATAACTCTGTAAAGTTCTCCTATCTCTTTGTACCACAACTTCTGCTCCATTGACTCTTCCGTTTTGTCCATTCTCTACCATGTTGTTATCTATGTCCTCCTTCTCACTGTGATCTCCTTCGTGTGAGCTCATGTCGTCCGCCAGCCTAACAGTGTTCTCTCGAGCTTCATTTCTCTTTTGTCTAGCAAACTTTTCAATCTTAGGTATGAATCTCTCAAGTTTGGCTGCTGAACTTCGTGTAGCGTACTACAAGACACAAAAAGAAAATAAAACATTAGTGACTTGCCTCGGCGGCTATTACACATGCCTGGCAGACTCAAAAATTACAGACTCTGACTACTGACTCGACGCTGAACTGACAGAGATGATTCTGCCGAATCTAGGACCCCCGGTTGACCGCGATATACCCCCGATAAACCGGATGCAATTTTTTCCAAATTTCAATAGAACTGACTCTGTACGACTTCAATATAAACAGACTATAAAACAAACTCAATTAAACAGACTCGAATATATATAGACACTCAATCTCAAATAAAAAGTATTCTTGACACGAGTCCCCGGCAACGGCGCCAGAAAATCCTGATCACGTACAAAGCACTTACTAGCAATAGGACTATGTCTATCATTGTAGAGTACTGACGAGTCAAGGTCGATTCCACAAAGACTCGTAAGAATGTCAAATCATCAAGATTGAGCTTGTCACAAATAACGGTTTACGACCAACTATAATCTAGACAGTAGTAAAATTGGTGCCACAAACTAACAAGATTACGCTAGTTCACACGGAGTAAACCAGAGCTTCTAATGTATCAGTTCAATTATGAGCAATTAGTTATTCCCCCTACACATGTAATAGTCCTCCCTATTGGTGAATTTTACTTCGTTATCCGCTACGGGTAGAATTCCTAACCCTATCTACTCCGACCATGGTAGTAGATAATCTATACGCAAGCTACCCTCCTTAATTGGTCCGTAATAACCTATACGCATAAAGAACTAAGTTTCCAGTATTGAGCGTTAAGCCATACCGCTAACCCGCCTAGGTAGCTATCGACACTGATTAGCACGTTCCTAGGGTCCATCGAAACAAAGTTCTAATTAACACTTCACTATCAGCACTTCATGCTAATTTTCAATGACATGCAAATAGTTGATCAAGCTACTAACATGTGAATTAAATCTGTCGATCAACGTACTTGGCGCCGATTATCATGAACTAGTAATTTACTAAGTATTCAGATCTAGCGATATATACCGTCGCAGATCTGAAAAACACAATCACTACTTCATGATTTCTTCACCAACGATTTAGATCTATAACACATGGGGTAAAATAAACTAACTACTACATAATTAAACTAAATAAACAATTAGCACATAGTAGTCTAATAGAACAAGGACAGATCTACATCTTGGAAAGACAGAAAATCATACCCTCGAAGATGAGTGTAGATCTCCCTCGGATCTCTCCCTAGGCGGCGACTCCGTCGTCTCTCCGACCAAAACTCATAAATAAAGAAAATAAAGAACAAAGAACTTTTATTGCATAATATTGTAATAGTTGTGTGTTACACTGAATTCTGAGGAGAAGCCTCTTGTTTATAGCTACATAAACCGACTTATAAACAGCTAGATCTACCCCTCGTCCAAGAAAACGCGTTTCGGATGATTCTGGACTCTCGATAAGTCGGCGGCGGCTCCCGGTTTACCGGGGGTAGTTTTGTCTTTTTCTCTCTGCCGACTTAGCTTAGAAGGTTCTGGAATACCCTAGGCCCAATCCTTTCGTTCATCCCCTCCAGATTCGCCCATGATGCTCAGCCCAATATTTCGTATCCTAAAAATAATCAAATAACGCATGAAATACTATCGAAATAGGGAAAATAAACGTTAAGTGCAGATTAATCGACTCACGAACCCGACATATGATATTCAACTCAAATGGTTCATATTTATAGGTCAAAACAACTATTTTTAGCTCATAATGGATAGAATGTTGATGCCGTAGGATAGACTATTTTAACCGTCATCAATCGCCCCATGGCTAGGGGAAACCTCAATAGTGTCAAAGTATGACAATCCACACCGTGATGTCATGAAGACTCCGGTCTTAGGATAATTACACAACCGCCATATAGTGTGACACTTAATAAAGTAAGTGGGTCAGTCTAACGTATGCATTCTTTAATACACGTCCACATACAGTCCAAGTGTCTCAACACTTCGATAGACGAGATCTATCCCTATCTTCAAAAATATTGAAGACATCCAATACGTGCTAGTCTAATCGTACTATTAATGTCCTGTTTAATAGCACATACGACTAAAGACATTTAAGTATCAAACCCTTTAAAGTGAGTCGAGATCTCATCAACCATAATCACTATCATAGTTTCTCTCTCACGGTTTAATACTTGGGACGTTATTATATAAAAATATCATAATTGGTTCGTTACACTAACAAATATATAATAACAGAAAAGCCATTTAATATATGTATAAACATAAAGAAACAGTAGAAATGATCTGATCCGGTCGGATCCGGTCCAACCCGATTGGGTTTATGACACTTTTTCAACAGAAACGTGTCTCACCAAGAAGTAGTACGCTTTATCTTTTAGACTTGCAAGTATGTATTTATACGTTTAAGCTTACCACGTATATTCATTCCACATAAAAGGGTTCTCGGGGACTACTAGACCTTAGACCATTCTAAGTTACCCTACTTAGCACATAACGCAAAATACTGGATTCTAATATATCTGCAAGGTTAAGGAATAAGGTTTCCGATGATCCAAAGTATCTCCCCTTCGAGGGTCTCCTCAAGTTGATGAGCCGAATCCACCAAAAACCGAACCCTTAACTTTGCCACATAACAAGGAAGACATTGACTACCAAAGTCAACATCACGTAAGGCCAGATGAAATGTGTTTCGATGCTCATGTGATTCACAATGCGGAGCCAAATCCATGAGAACACACACATTTCATTTTACGACACACCACATAAGGCTTTACACTAAGACATGCTCAAAAAGAAGGAAAGAAACATGATTTTGCACAAATGGGCCTTAAGCGTGCACCTGGTAAGCCTTAGGCGTGCGCCTGTAAACTCTGCAACTTGCTTGATGTCTATGTTCAGTTAGGTATGCGTATGACTTAGGTTAGGCATACACATGACCAAATAGAGACATCTGGCCAGTCTCTGATCCACTAGGCGTGTGCTTGCACTTGTTAGGTGTTGAGAGGATTTTGCATCATTTAAAACAAAAGAAAATTTATAAACCCTAACTTAGATGCAAAACTAACTCCTAACCGCCAAACACCGGGTAGTTGATAGTATAGCGAGATAAGTAAGGGGTCGATCCACAGGAATTGGGTCATTTGAAATCTAATTTCATTAACTCTCTCAATTGTTACTACTAATTATTACTAAACCTAAACTAAAGCGGAAAATAAAGCTGACAGAGGATTTTTAGTCCAAAGCCAGAAACACATAATTAAGAACAAACAAATAAGAACAACACGAAGATAAAAGCAGTCCACAAAGCTAAGGAAAACATAAAAGCGACCTAAACTAAGGAAACATGAAATCAAACAACGTACAAACCATGTAATTTCAATCCTACCTCATCTCATGATTTTAACTCGAATTGTGGTTTCACCTTACGAAGGTATGAATCCTACTTTAGTAGTAATTAAGCCTATCAATCTCATCATCTTTCGATCTATAGAGATTAACGCATATAAAACAAGGTGTAAGATCTTTCAATCTAATAACCTAGATAATCAACCTATCAACTTTCGTTATGTCAAGGTTAAAAATCACATCTTTTCTATGGTGATCTAGCCTAACAATGATTTTCATCAAGTTAGACAACGATTAGCAACCAATCTCTCGATCTAGTCACACATGGCATGATAATTGCATAGAAAAGATACAAAACGAATCATAAATCATGAATATAAAGCAGGGACTGAATTAATTGAAGAACAAACTCACAGGGTTTGATACAATTGATGAATCCATGAATCTACAAAGAAGAGAAAAGCATCTAATCTAACCCGGATCACCCGAGCACAAGGCTCGGGTGACTGATGAGCTAAAATTTACCCCTCAAAAATACATTTATAAAGACTCGCAAAACCGTGGGTAAACTAACTCTCTAACTGGCAGAGTACCAGGTCGATTGTTAGGATAGCTACAGGAGTACGAGGTCGTCCCAAGAGAAATGTGGTTGTGAGTACCAAAGCGAACGTAAAACTTAGTCTAGGCGGTCAAAGTTTAGGTGGAGTGTTATACTAAAAATAGAAAAGAAAGAAAATTAAACTACTTGGTTTTAAAAGACATAGCCGAA
Source organism: Gentiana macrophylla (assembly GCA_026214975.1). Classification (NCBI taxonomy): domain Eukaryota; kingdom Viridiplantae; phylum Streptophyta; class Magnoliopsida; order Gentianales; family Gentianaceae; genus Gentiana; species Gentiana macrophylla. The sequence continues at coordinate 66,913,522 of CM047811.1, forward strand.
CCATGATCAAAATAGTTAATTTCAACCCCACGGATAGACAAAAGCGGAAGTGTGCAAATGAACTCTCACACTCAATCTCACGGGTGCGTGCTCTAATTCGATGCTAAAATCAAACAACTCTCCTTCAACATCCTATGTGAGGTTAACTAATTCTCCTTTTAGAAAACCGATTAATCTAACATGATTAAGTCTTTGTGAGACGCTCTCTGTTTCCACAGAAAAACCTCGTTAAGAAACAAGTCCGAAATTACTCGGTCGACGTTACTACCCCGATACTCATCAACGTCTTACACCGAACATCTTAACGAGAATGTGTCAAAGCGATAAAACCGAAGCTTTACCTAATCCATGGTCTACCCGAAATACTCCGTGAAACAACTTGTCATCGTTGGCTCAAGAACCACCCGGCACTTCATAGTTCAACCCGGGGTCTAACACTAAACTACACTAATCTAAACTACCACATTCGAATTATTATGTTGATAATAATACATCGATGGCCAGGGCTGAATTCACGACCTAAAACACGGTATGTTTTACCTCCCGATTTTAGAACTTTTTCCCACACCACTCTATCTCGAACAACTCTTCAAGAGTGATGTGTGTGATATTTGACCTAGGTTGTCAATCTAGCCCAAATCTGTTATAACAAGTTCTAAGACGTGAAATATGTGAGATAAAACAATAAAAAGCACTACACACTCCCTATTTCATTTTCCAAGGGTTGATTTCACCAAATTTTACATGATTCGACTATGTGACTTACTTTAGCTATTCATAACAACGGAAATAACAACGAAATAAAAATATATATATCTAAATACATACATATATATATATAAATACTAGTATATAGATATATATGCGTATATATAGATATATATAAATATATATATAAAAAGAAACAAAACGAAAGAAAACAAAACAGAAATAAAATAACTACAGCTATATAGATATACGTATAGATATATATATATAGATATATATATAGATATAGATATATATATAGTATACGTATATATATATATATATATTTATACTAATTGCATAAAAGTAAAAGAAAGCAATAAAAACGGAAATGAAATTATATTAAAATGATAACTAGTCGGGTTATTACACCACATTATAACGACATATATATCTAAATTTAGGCCCCCAAAACATAATTAAAAAGAAAGGAAAAGAAGAAGAGGATGGGGAAGAAGGGGGCAACGATCACAATCTCAGCTTTGCTCTCTATTTATAGAAAAGTTGAAGGCCGGACCGGTCCTGAAATGAGCCGGACCGTCCTGAATCATGATTACTCCACATGCCGTAATCATAACCCATGTGCAGGCGATTACAAACTAATGATTATATAAGTTATATATAATCAATAATTGTATATTAAACTTCTAAAATTCATATCTTGAGTTGTAGACCTCCAAAAATCATGATTTAAACGTCATTAGAAAGCTCTCGGAAAAATATACAACTTTTATGAAGGACACTTCTTCATAAAACGCCTTTTGATGGGCCATTCCCATTACGTGTCGTTTTCGGGATTTTCACCGATACTGAATCGATTAGCCACTTGACCATAACTTGAGTTGTAGAACTCCAATTTACGTGATCCAAAGTGCGTTGGAAAGCTTATGTGAAGATCTACAACTTTCATTAAGAAGTCATCCCCTGAAAATGCCTCTAAGCTGGGTCAAATCTCCGTCGAAAATATGTAACGATTCAAGTACTTAGGAAAAACGACCCTTTTGAACTCGTAAGCTTGTGGCACCTTCTTCTAACCTTCTAAACACCTCTTTTAGGGCTCAAAACATGTCGTTACGTAGGATCTTGGTCCACTTATGATTCTGCAATAAATCACCAAAATACCAAACGTAAATCCGACACGACACTCCGGTTACTAAACCGGTACAAAAACTACAAAAACATGATAAAAATATGATATTTTATAAAATAACTCCTACTTATATATTTTTATGAAATCTAAGAATTAATGACTCGAATTGATATAAAAGTGCTCAAAATGATCTTAAAAACGGGGTGAAATGTTATGAAAATAACAGTGAATTTTTCCGTCATCAGTGACCGGCCTTGAAGCTCCCAAAGAAGTGCTGCGGCTGCTGCTCTCCCTTTTAGAAATTATGTATGTGGAATTATGAGTTGTATTATGAATGAATATGTTTTGGGGGCAGCTGGTATTTATAGAAAATTAGATGCAGACTTTCTGAACGCTGGTTTCATGCCTGGAACGCTGGTTCTATGTTGTGGAACGCCAGTTCCATTTCTGAACTCCAGTTCTACAAGCTTTTTGAGCTCTCAGTATTGCTTTCAGCCCCTGGAACGCCAGTTCTAACGCCAGTTCCATGCTTGAACGCTGGTTCTGCCTATTCCTGAGCTGAACGGATTTGATCTTTGTCCTTATCTCTTAACAACCCATCCTTATCCTTTTGTAACAAACCTTATCTCTTGGATATTCTAGATGATTCATGACTTGCTCTCCTTGATCTTATCCCTTGCCACTTGTCAATTCCAAACTTCAACACTTGTGAGCTCCTAATTAATCAATGAATAACACCAAAATGTAATACAATTCCAAATTAATAATAAATCATCAATTAAGCACAAAATTCATTACATTTTGAAATTAACTCATTAAAAATATCATTTGCTCAATATTTAAATATAAGGCTCGATTTCTATGAAAATAATACGAATATGGGGGAATTTTATATAAAATATATCGTTATAAATCATACAATTTGACCCTTAACATTAGGCGTGCTATTAACATCAATTTTTCCCAGAAAACCTGCAACTTTCCAAACACGTTTCCATGGTGATTCCCAACACATGCAACATTCAAAATCACATCAAAACATGCACAAATCATCTCTAAACAATACCATACTAGTTCATAACTTAATACAAGGTCTGAAACATGAATTGAACACAAAGAGACTTGGTTTGAACTCCTCCTTACCTTGAATCTCGTAACAAACTTAAATCCAAGCCCTAAGCTTGAAGAAATCACAATACTATGATCCTCCTTTGATTCCTACAACACACTCGAAGAACTAAGGTTACTAACACTTTCTAATCATCTAGATTCCAAGAACAAATCAAGAAATATAGATCTAGGAAGAGAGATTTTTAATCTTATTACCTGATTGAAGAGATTCTTGTATCAAACTGTAGCCCTCGTCTTGGTGATCCTCAGGGTGTGAACGATGTGAAAATCCGATGATTAAATGAAGAACAAAAGATGAATCCCTTTTCATCTCTTTTATTTCCTCTTTTCTCACTCTCACCTTTCACTTTCTAAGTTTCCAACATGCAAGATTAAATGAAGGGTGTTTTGGGAAAAGTTTGGGTATTGGGGTGTTAGGATAATCTTTGTGCTTCCAAAAAGGCCCATACAAACCCAACCCATATCCTTTTGTATTAAAAGGTAATAAAATTATAATGACACATGTTAAATCCCCTATCCTTTCCATATCGTTTCTGAAGGCATGTGGTAACTCCACTGAACTAGCACCAAAGGAATCTTTATGTTCTTGATCATCTTCACCTTTCATTCGAGAATCTGAATTGGTCTATCATCATAAGACATATTTTCCTTGATCAACTTCGGGTCTATCTCGGTTCCCACATCCGCTTTAGTTAGGCACTTCTTCAACATCGAAATGTTGAACACATTGTGAACTCTTGCCTGTTTTTAGTAACTGTAGACGATAATCCAAAGGTTTAATATTTTCTAGAAATGTAAACGGACCCACATAACATGGACCTAACTTTCCTTCTGTCCAAACCGTCTTTCTTCGCTTATCCGTGAAGCTTTCAAGTACACTTTATCACCTTCAAACTCTAACGGTCTTCTTCGTACGTATTCCCGAAATTTCTGCCTGTCTTGAGCCGTCTTCATATTCCGTTTAATCAAAGCAATCCTTTCCTTAGCTTGTTGAACTAATTCCAGTCCGGTGATATTATTTTCACCTATCTCGTCCAAATAAATAGGAGCTCGACACTTACTCCCGTATAGGGCTTCGAAATGTGGCATTCCTATGCTTGCATGATAACTATTATTGTAAGCAAACTCGGAAACTGGTAAGTAATCATCCCATGAACCATCTACTTCCATAACACAAGCCCTCAAACTATCTTCCAAAGTCTGAATGGTCCTCTCAAACTCGCGTCTGCTTTATGGCACTACAAAACTCGCCTCTACTCATGCAACTTCACTATATTCTCCAAGTATATAGTGGTCAGCTACTTCAAAGACATGTTCTATTTAACCAGTAAAAAAGTGAGCTGACTTAGTTAGTGATCCACAATGACCCATATTGTGAGTGTGGTGCCATAAACCCAATCGGGTTGAACCGGATTCGGCCGGGTCAGACTAGTTCTATTGCGCTTTTGTGTTTATATATATCATAACTTCCATTTTTGTTATTATATTTAGTTCGTTTAGCAAAACAATTATGATATTGTATATAATAATGTCCCTAGGATTAACCCGTGATACATTCATAATAGTGATTATGGTTGATGAGATCTCGACTCACAATAAATGGTTTAATTCTTAAAATATCCCGTCTGTTGGGACAGATTGCCCACACTCTTAATGTATAAGGAAATATAGTAGCACCTTCACTACAACCAATTTGTTTTTGTAGAATGGTAAACGCTTGATCCTAACATGGTATCAGAGCCAGTGGTCATGAGATCGAACCCTGGTTGGAACAATATTTGAAAAAAAATGTGCAAGTGTTTGGGAAAGATTGCCTACACTTGAGGGGGGTGTTGAGAGAGATTGCCCACACTCTTGAATGTATAAAGAAAGTGTGCAAGTGTTGGACATATTGCCAACACTTGAGGGGGGTGTTGGGACAATTTGCCCACACTATTAATGTATAAAGAAATATAGTAGCAGATTTACTTCAACCAATTGGTTTTAGTAGAATGGTAAGCGCTTGATCTTGACACCGTCATATATATTATTAAATTAGACATTAATAGTACGGTTAGACTAGCACGTATTGGATGTCCTCTATATTGTGAAGATAGTGACATATCTCATATGTCAAAGTGTGGAGACACTTGGACCTTACGTGAACGTGTATTAGAAAATGCAAAAATTAGATTGACCACTTACTTTATTAAGTGTCGAACGTATGTGTCGGTTGTGTAATTTTCCTTATACCAGAGTCTTCATAACATCACAGTGTGGATTGTCATTCTTTGACACTATTGTAGTTTCTTCTAATCTTAGGGCGATCGTGCGGTAGTGATTGAGTATGACATTGAAGCATGCATATGATTTATGTCGCTCATCTAGAATTCTCAACTTCTTAATAATAGGAATAAATAACCGGAAGAGCCTTCTTATAAGGAATGTATTATTCTCTAAATTCTTTGCAAAGCGATAAATGTGTTACTGCGAGAGAACATAATATTCAAATTATAAGATACGGTCGTTGATGTTACGACACTCGAATAGCGATTGTATGGATATTGCGTTCGCAATAGGATTCTTTTTACACGATAACCGTTTCACATTAAAGGTAATAGTCATAGAACTTGACTCTTTTCGATGATTGGGGGTCGTGATGCATTGTTAGATGCCAACCACAATTGTTAAGTGTGAAGGGTATTTTTGTAAATACACTTTCTATTTACGACCAACATATTCGAAAGCCTATCGGGTCACACATGTATGGATAACTAGCCGGATTCAAATTGTGGTTATGGTGATAACCAAATAAGGATTTATTTATGCCTACTATAAATGGTGAAAATTAATAATCTAATATATATTTATTATGAATAAATAATATTGGATAATATTAACAGTATAATTATTATATGTATATTGATATTAGATATTAATATATGCATATATGATTTACATATATATATATATATATATATATATATATATATATATATATATATATGTGTGTGTGTGTGTGTGTGTGTGTGTGTATGTATGTATTATAATTGATATATATTAATATTATGGCACAATAAAAATTAAAGAAAATACTTAATGAGATATTTCAACAGAACACATTCAGAACCAATTGCTGAAATAGTACAACTACTTCTAGTCTTTTATCCAATCAAAAATGAAGAAAAAAAACGAAGATAAGGATTAATAATGGACGTCTAATGATGAACTCAATAAATGGCCAAGTTTAAATGTATGTTACAAGGATTTTAGTACTTGAATTTTCAAGGAATTTCATTGGTTGATAGACTGTTACCGTCAGAAGGACACTGACAACAAAATCAGACAACATAGAATTTCATAAAATAATCAAGCATATCCCATAAACAGTAATTTGAATTTGAAAAAATTTGAACGTTGGAAATGTGCCTATAAATAAAGGACTTAGCACTAGAAGAAAAATCACAGGAGAAGAGATTCCAAGTTATTTTTTAGCAATCAAAATACTTTTTGAGTTCTTCATTTTCTCTTAAATCTGCTAAGACATTCATTGCAAGATCTAGTAACTTCAAGTGCTTCATTTCATCAAAATCAACCATTGATCAGTTTGTGACTACTTTGACATTTCCCATGATCACCATTCAAAACTGATCTAGCAGCAACACAACCGGTTCCGGTAACCATTATACCGGTATATATACACACATATATATATATATATATATATATATATATATTTACTACATATAAACTATATGTTCATGATCCGTGGTGGTCCACAGTCACTGTTCATTACTGTTCCGGCAGTCATACAATTCCGGAAACCACAGTCCCATTAATCACTGGTTTGGAAACAAATAGTATTTCGGTGATATACCAATAGAACCCATTAAATTCCTATTGACACCTGTTTTTTATAAATAGTATTTCGGTAATAAAAAACGGGTATCAATAGTAAAAATGGGTATACCAATAGAACCCACCTATAAAAATTGGATGTTTGAAAAAACAAATCACATTTTTCAGAAGAGAAATGATAGAGTCATAACAAAATGTGCCACAACAATGATCTACACCATTGATTGTTGTGGAATCTATATTGATTGAACTCGGTCCCACAACAATCAATGGTGTAGATCATTATTGTGGCACATTATTATGCATTTTCGTTGTGACTCTATCACTCCTCTTTTCAGAATTGATTTTTCAAAAATTGAATATAATTATTTGTTTAGAGTGATTTGAACAAAACCAAACTTATGTTTTTATTTCCTTCTTTCAACATCTTTTGACATGTTCTCTTGCTTTATTCCTTTTTCCAGTAAAAAGTTTGTGATGATTGTCCCTTTCCCAACTCTTCACCCATGATAGTCAAAGCGCAATCATCCTTTCACCCCACCTCACAAATCCCCCAAACCCTTCAACCTACAAGATTTTCATGCTCCTCTGTTAGCTTAAATTGGAGATCTATATCACAACCCTGTAGCAGAAGGTGTAGTGGGTTGTTTTCGAAAGATCATGATAGTGGAGAAATGCAGTGGTTGAGGAAATTGAGTCGAGGATGCTTCATGGCTAAGGCCGAGAAAGGACAGAAAGTGGAAGTTGAATCTGTTCATGGAGGCGAGGATATCTTTGATGCTGCCTCAGCTGAAGCCAAGGTGCAGCCTCAACATCTTGTAATCATGGTAAATGGTCTTGTTGGAAGGTACGTACTAAGTAGAAGATCATATTAGGCGGATTGGTTTATTTATCCACTTTGGCGGATTAGTGAACACTTTATAGGCCTCTTCTTTTTAGCGTGTAGGAAAAGGTGGGGGGTGTGGGGTAGGTTCTGGTTCTTTTGGAAGGGATTGTTTTTGCTTCTTTTGATTGCTAAAGGTTGTGTTGTCTTGTTAGAAAATGAAATGGGGCTGTGTTATAATATTGCTGATTAGTAGGGATTAAATCACAAACTATGTGCTTTGCTTTTACATTTACTCTGCAGTTGAAGGAGAAAGAGTGTAAGTATGAATTGTTCTTTTAATTACTGGTAAATGTGGATGCTCAGCCATGACCTTATAGTTGTTATACTGTCTATGAAGTTCAGTCTGGATTTATGTGAATGCTTAGCAATAGTATATCAATGAATCTCCATTTAGTTTCGGGTAGTAAGCAGTACCACGTTGCGAATGGTTAAAAGTATTCATGTCCATATGTATTTGACAAATACATGTACTAATGTAGTTGGCTTAGGCAGTTTGAGCTGAATTGAGCTCACGGTTTCGATGCAACCTATCTTGTGATTAATGTTCTTTTGCCATATTGACATTCATAGTACTTAATACGTTGATAAGTTCTAATTCTTTTGTTTGAGACAGTTATGTTATGCTTCTAAAACAACTGATGCCTCGTAAATCTTACTTTACTCAAGAGAATATGTTCATGTATTTGTGTGTCAATGCCAATTCAGAGAAAAGGAGTACCTACATTCATATTCACAGTTTTTTAATTCAGTCATGGCTACACTCATGTACAAATCTCTGTTTATTCTCAGTGCTGCAGATTGGAGATATGCGGCTGAGCGGTTTGTGAAGAGGCTTCCTGATAAAATAATTGTTCACCGTAGGTTAATCTTTCTGACCAGTTGTTTTGTTGCTCTTGATACTGTTTCAGAATTTTGAAGTATTGATTGATTTGGCTTCATAAACTATACACAATAGTTCCTGTGTAGATGTGCATGTGATAGCAGATTTTTTTTTTTATGCACGTGGATTTTAAAAATGTCTCACAGCAGTCTGGTATACATATATATATATATATATATATATATATATATATAGATGATACATTTAAGTGCTTCCAAATGGTTCAAGGCTAGTCAATACAAAAGTTTACTTGGAGGAGGCAGAACATTTGTCCCTACCTCTTCCACCCCTCATCCCTGAGGCACAGATTTAAGAAGGCCTCTATGTAAGCTCTTTCTTTTTGCCTCTAGTCTGCCTACCTAAGGGCTCATCAAAAGAGTTTAGACTAAACTCCTCAATTTGCTGACTGGGATAATCAACAGGGTAATCCAAAGAGTCCACCCCTGCATTATCTAAGCATGCCAGAAGGTTGGAATCCATAAAAAAGATTTGGCTGGACAATGGTTTCTAGTTCCTCGTCCTCTACATCAACTTGAAGCCTGATGTCCAGAGGAATGATTGTTGGTGGTGATGGGCTTAGGATCAGTAGGTTTGTAGACTATCAATGCTTTAGAGTAATCATCATCAAAGGTGTCTCATTAGCCTCCTTCCAGTTGCTGGACAGGTCAGCAACTTCTTCCTCACGAATTTCCCCATCCTTCCTTTCTTCCTTATCCTCCTGAACTGTAGCAGGGAGTTGTGTTACCACCTTTCCTTGGGTCCATTATCTTTTTTATGTCCTAAACTACTATTATCTGCAGGGCAGTCTGCTTGGACCCCCACTGAACTTTCGGACAAGGGCCAAACAAGTTAGTGTTTGCAAAGGGGAGGTAATCATACATATTCAAGCTTCTGCTCAGTTGTCTCACACATTCATCCAAGAATGTGAAAGATTTGGGGAGGCTAGCTCCACTACCAATCTCAACGCAAATTCTAGCTTAAGTGTCCTTGATTGCTCTGTAGTGCACCTGTGACAAAGAGGGGCTGTTCTCAGACACTCACCATCGTGCTGAGAATCTGAGGTGTATAATACTGGGGCCAAAAGGGGTAGAGGATTAGTATCTTACTTCCTGCTAACTGGTGGACTGTTCGAAAGCTACGCACATTGATTCCTCCTACTGGAAACGGAAGAGAATAGAGCTCCATTCTTTTTTCTGAACCTCTAGTAGTCAATCCGTGCTTGACTTGTCGTTAGCAAACCACTGTAAAATTTCAACCATAGCTCCCCTCCTTTTCGAGAGGGTCAATTCCTCCTGTAAAATTTTGACTAGGGCTCACTCCGATCGTGGGGTGGTGGGGGAGGGGGGGGACATATGACAAGCTTACTCTCCGTGACAATGCAGCAGAGCCTGCCATGGCTGCCCATGAGCTCCAGCTCTCAGAGCTGCTCGCGTGACCAGAAAACCGGTTTCCCTCAAATCCTGTAACTCCACGAGAGAGAGGGAGGAGTGAAGTCCAGAAGCTGAGGGTTCAGCTTATTTGGACGACGGGAAAGCGAACGGCTAAAGGGGAGGAGCTCGTAGCGAACACCGGTGAAGAGAATTGTAAGAAGTCAAGTCTAGGGTCCCACACACCCAGATGTGCTTGTCAGAAGAGGAAAGGAAGCTGCTGCTGCTGCCAGAGAAGAGACGAGGAAAGAGAGGGAGGGAGGGAGGGACCCTCATACTGTATTTGCTTCCCCTGCTGAATTTTGTTATCAATTTGAAGTTTACATCTATGTGGAGCGTTGCATTCTTGTACATATTTTGTGATTTGAATCATGCCAAGTAGGTAACAAATTAACAATGATCTGATTACACAGCAAAATGATCTTTTTGTAGCTTGATGTCTGCCAGGTAGTGAGGTGAATACCTCAAGGCTGACTTTTGATGGCGTTGATCGTATGGGTGAGAGGCTAGCAGAAGAGGTACTTCATTTGCTTTGTTTAAGGGTTCTCAGATCTCTGCTTACTCGTATTTTATCCGTTATAAAGTTGGATACTTTTGTATCCCAGGGTTTGACATTCAGAATAACATCACTTCCGGTGCAGGTAATCAAAGTTGTGCAACGTTGGCCAGGGTTAAAGAGGATATCATTTGTTGCCCACTCATTGGGTGGCCTTGTTGCACGATATGCTATTGGGATACTGTATGGAATATCTTGCCAAACAGTATATGCCAGTCAGAGTGACTATTCTTCAATCGGGGAGGAAAATAATTGTGGACAGCACATTGAGCGCATTTATTTGGCAAAAATTGCTGGTCTTGAACCATTTAATTTTATAACTTTTGCAACTCCACATCTGGGCTCGATAGGGCGTGAGCAGGTTTCTGTTTCCCATATACTTTTGCTGTCCTACCCTGATTTTTTTTTTTATATTTGTTTGCATACCATGGATAACTTTGCTACCTTCTGTCAGCTCCCATTACTTTGTGGGCTACCTACCCTGGAAAGAAGTGCTTCTCAGACTGCACACTGGATTGCTGGAAGATCTGGAAAGCATTTGTTCCTCACTGATAAGGATGACGGAAAGCCTCTTCTACTTGGATGGTTAATGATACAGATAATTTCAAATTCATGTTTGTATTTGTATCTACCATTTTTTGCTTTGAAAATTCTAGAGGTGAAGAAAATGAGAATGTAGTTGTGCTTATGAACATGATAACAAGATATTCCACTGCACTTTACAGGTCAGCATTGCGTGCTTTCAAGCGACGTGTGGCATATGCAAATGCCAACTATGATCGTATCCTCTATATTCAAGCTCATTTCGTAAGATTTAAACTAGACTGAACCATTGCTTAAAATGATCATTGGTTTACCTTAACAAATTCTCAGTTGTTGTTGGTTGGAGGACATCTTCTATACGCCGGCCACAAGAACTTCCGAAGGTTTCTCAAAATTACCTAGGTTATATCTACATACATTTGAAGTGTACTTTTACTTGGCTGATATCCTTCCGCTTTCTCTTTTCAGCCTAACCTTCTTGTAAAGAACTTGGACTACCCTCATATTGTACATGTTGATCAAGGAAGCACCCAAGGCATCAACGAAAAAGTATGTGCAAACATTGGGACAGGAGTAATTGACTTGGAAGGTATGTAATTGACTTGGGACCTCAACAAAATTCATCAAGTAGCCGGGCATGTTCACTACTTTTTATTCTTCTCCAAATAGGCCAGTAATGGAATTCAAAGTCAAGATATGTGGCTTTGATTCTGTGATGAAATACCATCTCACATAGAAGCTTAGACTATTAAGGAGAAATTAATTCATATATTTTAGGGCCCCCAACAAGTTGTGTTATACTTACCATTATATTTGAGAGAAGCGAAAAACAGTACCTCTAACTTGCAAATATTGATAGAGAAAGAAAAAACGGAGGATGGTTGGCTTATGAAGAGCTCTAATGAATGTGAGGGAAAGGATTGTGTCACAAAGTCTGATCTTTTTCTCTCTGTTTCTGTACTTTACATTTTCTGTACCTAAAGGGGGAACTATTGTTTTGCTACTGTTTCATTCAAGTCGAATCTTTGTATGTAAAATGCATATGGCAACTGTTTGTTTGCAAATGTTGCTCTAAAAGACGAATTTTAGCTGTTGTTAAGAAACTGTTGTGAGACATTAATTCATGTTTGTGATTTTCACTTTGTGTGGGTAATGGCTTAAGGTGTGTGTGTGTGTGTTTTGAGAGCGTTTTGACTAGAATCTTAGCACCCTCCTATCTTGTTATGTTGTACTGAAATCCTGTATATTTTTTATGCAGAGGAAATGATTAAAGGGCTTAACCAAGTGACATGGGAACGGGTTGATGTTAGCTTTCACCAAAGCAAACAGCGGTATGTTGCTCACACGACGATTCAGGTAATCAACATTCAAATGATTTGCTATTTGTTTTGTCATAAATTTCAAAGTGAAGGTTATAATAATTTTTTATTTTTTTATTGAATACACCACCACTGCAGGTAAAGAGCTATTGGTTGAATTCTGATGGAGCTGATGTGGTTGAACATATGATAGATAACTTTTACGTTTGAACACACATTTTGAAGCATTCTTTTATAGCCTTGTGTGTGTGTGTGTGTGTATTTTTATGTAGAGATTCAAATGATATTTATTTTATCCTAGCAGCACATTTGACCATGTTGTAATTTTCTGCACTTTTAACATTTCCAATTTGTTTCCTTGTACATATTGGCTTTGATTATGTAGAATCTTCTAGTTAAATATGTTGATAAGTATGTTTTTACTTATGATAGGCAATGTTCTAAAAGTCGGTAGGCGCTAGCCAGGCGGCCGGGTGGGGAGTTGGGACTAGTCGGCTAGGCGGGGGACTAGGCAGGGACTAGGCGGCTTTGAGTTTTTAATAATTAATAATGATAATAATGGAATTGACAAACACAAAAATCACAAAATACTACTACATACCCTTAAAAATAATGATATTACTACTCTAGTAATACTAAGTACTAACATAACATACGTGATACGTCCAAAATAAACACATAAAAACATACGTGATACGTCTAAAATAAACACATTCAAAGTCAAGCACTCAAGTTTAAAAAAAAATCATAATACAGATCACCTAGGCCGAGTTGTCTGAGTTGAGCCCGACTATCCCGTCTTGAACCCGACTTTCCTGCCTAGAGGTCGACTAGTCCCCGACTAGGGACCGACTAGAGACCGGCTTGCCAAAACAGGTCCGACTAGTGTCTACTCGGGTCGGTGGAGGGCGACTAGCGCCTAGGCGGCCGACTTTTATAACACTGACGATAGGTTGTTAGTACATGCTTAGATGGACCTATGGCTAGAAGTAGATTCTCTCTAATCTAGTGTAGCTGATAATGCCTAGACACGTGGACAATGGTGTAACCAACTTTTTACTGCTGCTGTTGTAATCTTGAGTTAAGCTCAATAATGATGCTATATATCAAAGTAACTAGAATAATTTTGGGGGGTTCATTGCCACATTACTTTTTACTACTGACATCACATTACTCCTGGCACCACAAAATTACTCCGGCACCACGATGATTTTTTATTAACGGAGCGTCAGTGGCACCGACGTTTACGTTATAAAAGTGTCACAATTTATAAACGTACTTCCCACTGACGTTGGTGTTGCACTAGCAACGTCAGTGTCACGACATTGACCAAAAGATAGGAGTATTTTGTGCGGTTCAGTCTGAAAGCAATTATTTACTATAGAGGTATTCAATTATGCAAGTGGTTCAAGGCTACAAGATAGATAGCCATTTGTTTGGGACCAAGCAACACCCAGTGGCGGATTCAGAAATATTTTTGAAGGGGGTCCGTAATTTTTTTCTAAGTAGAATAATTTTTTTACGGTGTCCAAAATATTTTTTTATAAGTAAAATGTAGAGTTTTCTTTCAGAAATATTTTTCAGGGGGGTCCATAAATTTTTTTTTCTAAGTAGAATAATTTTTTTACGGTGTTCAAAATATTTTTCTATGTAGAGTTTTTTTTTTTGTTCAGGGGGGTCCATGGACCCCCTTATAAACAACATGGATCCGCCTCTGGCCACACCTATGAGAGCTTCTTCAACATGTTGGAACATCTCTTACTCACCAGATCTACCTAGCTTATGAAGAATATGTAACTATTGACGATCTCTTGCTTGGATGACTTCTTGGATAAAAAAAAGGCTCTCTATGAAGTTAGCGGTTGTTCCAATGCAAATGATGCATGGCAAACCTTAGAAGTTCTCTTTAAATACCAAGCTCAATCACACATTTTTTAATTTAAAGACGCACTCACCAAAACTAAGAAAGGCAACAAATCTATGGTTGATCATCTTAGCTCAGATGAATGTCTCTATTCAGACAGCCTTGCACCTGCAGGTTACCCTATTCCTAATGCTAAGTTGATCCTGGCCACTCTTAGAGGTTTATCACGAGAGTATGTGACAATAATTATTGATACACCTCTTTGGTATGATCACTGACCTGGCTGAAAGTCCATGCTCAAGTTATGACTCATGTGTTGACGTAATGCCCTAAACCCAATCGGGTTGGACCGGATCCGACCGGGTCGGATCATTTCTACTACGTTTTTATGTTTATACGCATAATAAATAGCTTTTCTGTTATTATATATTTGTTCGTCTAACGGACCGATTATGATATTGTATATATGATAACGTTCCTAGTGTCAAACTGTGATAGATAAATCATAATAGTGATTATGGTTGATGAGATCTCGACCTACTTTAACGGGTTTGATACTTAAATATCTTTAGTCGTATGTGCTATTAAATGAGACATTAATAGTACGGTTAGACTAGCATGTATTAAAATTCTTCTATCTTTTGGAGATAGTGATAGACCTCATCTATCGAATTGTAGAGACACTTGGACTATACGTAGACGTGTATTAAAGAATGCGTACGTTAGATTGACCCACATATAAGTGTTGCGCTATGTGACGGTTGTGTAATTATCCTTATACCGGAGTTTTCATTAAATCACGGTGTGGATTGTCATGCTTTGATACTATTGAGGTTTCCCCGAATCACGGGGCGATCATGCGGTAGTGTTTGAGTATGATATTGAAGCATGCATATGATTTATGTTGCTCGTCCGGAAATCACGTATCCTAATGGTCGCATAAATATCCGAAAGAGGCCTTTATATAATGAATGTCTTACTCTCGAAAGTCTTTGCAAAACGGAAGTAATGTATTACTTCGAGAGACTATGATATCCAGATTATAAGATACGGTCGTTAATGCTTTGACACTAAGATATAACTGTATGGATATTATAACAAAGATATGATTCTATTTACACGGTAATCGTTTCACGTGAAAGGTTGTAGTCATATCACTTGACTCTTTCCGATGATTTGGGGTCGTGACGTGTTGCTAGACGCTAATCACGAACGTTAGGTGTGAAGGGTATTTCGTTAAATACACTTTATACTTATGACCAACATATTCGGAAACATATCAGGTCACACACATGTGGATAACTAGCCGGAATTAACTTGTGGTTATAGTGATAACCGAATAAAGATTTATTTATGTCTACTATAACGTGTTATGGTGGAAATTAATTATTATGAATAAATAAGGAAAAATTACTTATAAATCCACTTTTTGGGTATTTATTGAGTTCTAATCAACACACATTTTTTTAGTTGCTATAAAGACAAAAAATATTGGCCTCGACCAATATACCCTTCACTCATGTTTTTACACAACATTCATTTCCCGGTTCTAGTAACCAAACTGTTTGAGTCATCAGGCACCATCGCCGGAATCCCATAGATATAGAGGTCGGGAACGGGCCAAGGAACTTTCCCAGGCTAGGATTCTTCGTTGGAGAGGCAAAATGCTGGATCTGGTGCTGAATGACGGCCTTCCTTGTCTGCCATGTCGGGAGAACATGTTTTTCAGTAAGAAACGATCTCGAAACTAATTGTAGAAAATTGTACGAATTTGTTTTGGTCATTTATTTTCATTGCGGAGAAACTAATTGTAGAAAATTGTACAAGATTAAGTGCAGCTCTCCAAATCTCGAATGCATATTTTTGAGCTATCATGTGTCAGATATCGTTGTTATGTTTTGTGGAATAAGATCTTCTCTCTTCTTTACTCCAACTAGCTTTTTGCAACCATTATGCTAATAAGTGCTAGTATTTTTTTTAAATTAGAAAATTCTACTTTTCTTTCTCCATTTTGGAAAAAACTTCATATTAGAACTTATATGGGCAACTAAAGTAGAAGAAACTAAAAATAGAAGTAATATCCGTGCTTTTACTTGTTCTACAAAACTACTAATAAATTTGCCTACTACTTAAGTAACATTCATTCGTAAACGACTAAATGCATAATCTCTGTCTCATCGACTTTAATTTGACAAGGTCGATTGTTTTGCGGTTTGAAGAGAAAGCTAAAGGGACATTGTTATTGTTTGTTTGTGTGGTCAATATATAGTTGACACCATTCTTGTTGTTGACATGTATTTTTATGTCTTTTTGGCTGATTATTTGTACTTTCTACGATATCCAAATGACAAATCTTTAGGCCTTATTTTGGATCATATCTGTTTGTGTCATTTAAGTTGATCTAATACTTACAAATTCATGTTATTATGAATGAGCACTACAACCTTGAAAAGTGTTGGCATATTTGTTTGAATATCACTTGTAATTGTTGAATTATTTATTTAAGAAACTGTTACTGTTACTGTGATTGCATTTATGTTACTGTTTTACTATGATTTCAGCTCTTCTCATATTCGGTAGATTCCAGTCTCTAATAATTTGTTTTTTGTTTTTATTTTTCTATGAAGCATATATGTGTGGCACGAACTTAGGGTTTTTCTCGGTTGTGTATATGTGCCTGTCATTTTCTAATTGTGCCGAATCCGATTATAGTTTTCGGGTAGTTTTTTTAATTTAAATTCTGATTCGGTGTTTTGATTGATTTAGGTTTGGAGTGAATAATTAATTGTAGATTTTGCTATTTCTTGCTCGTCTATATGGTAAATATAGATCTTTTTTATTAATTTTTTTTGTCCTACTCGCTGATTGATACATGCTTCTCGAATTATGAGTTCTGTATCTGTTCCTGCTCATTTAATTTTGGATTAAGGCGATGGACGAGTGTATTGATGTGGTGGTCTAACGTGATAATTCTTCGGTTTTAGGAGCCTGTTGTCAAATTGAAGATTTTGCTATGGAATGATGGATGTAAACAAGATTTTGCTACGGCGATGTATATTGTTTAATTTCTACTTGAAATGATATCAAATTCTTTGAAAATAAGTGTTGATGCTACGCATGTTTCATCGATGATGTTGTTTCTTCTGAACAATAGTTGGATCCATAATGTTGTATTTAGTTTTTGGCAATGTCGTATTTAAGATTTTTGGTTTAGTGTACTGTTTTTTTTCCTTAAATGTTTCTGTCATTGGATGTATTAGGTTCTCGTAAAGTTTATTTTAATAAAATAATATTGTTGTTAAAAAAACTTGGTGTAACGATTATTATTCTTGTGATATCATATCGACGTCTTGTGATCTTTATTCTTTGTGATATTGTTATTGTTATTGTGATATTGTTACTGTCAATGCTTGGTGACACTATAAATGTCTTACCGTCAATGCTTGGTGTCACTTTTATTACTATAAGGTGTTACTTTTACACTATTGATCTTTATGAGACTCATATGAATCATAATTACGTGATTGATACTAATGAATCTTAGACTACAACCTTCTTTTTGCTTTTTGTATCGGCTTCCAATTGCATCTTTAGTCTTAGTGTTAGGAACATTTATTATGTTTTGATGATGGCCATACTAGCTGTTATAGCAAGCCTGAAATAAGTTAGAATTCTCTGTATAAGTCTTTACTTAGAGTCTGACATGTTGTATAAGTTGAGTCAGACAAGTATTGTACTAGTTGGTAGGACGGCAAAGTAAAACAGACATTCGGCAGAGTGAAGCCACCAAGCACCACCAGAGAGAGATACAATGAAGACTTTATGGTCCGACTTATAACCAAGAAAGTCTGTGATGACCTTGGATAAGTCTAAATTATATTTCAAAGTGATGAAACTTAATATTCAAATATGGTGTACACTGATCTCACCCCAATCAAGGATCAGTGAAGTACAAAGATTCTCCTTAAACTGAAGCAAAGAAGAAAATAGTGAATCGGCTGAGTGAAGACAAAACGGTAAAGGAAGAGCCAAAACGGCTAAGTCAGAAGGATCACTCGACCGTTCGAAAACAATGAAGTAATACCTACCGGATCGATTTAATATATGTTGAAGATTCGAGAGGATCATGCATTGAATGCACAATCAATAGAGGATCAATCAAGGGCGGATTTTACGCTATATACGTTTGAAGAAAGAATCCGATCAACGAAATCAAGAGAATGCAATTAAGGGGAATCAAGAATAAAATCAAGGATTATTCCCTTATTAATATAGCCAACGGACGGAATTTCAAAATCAAGATTATTCAAGGCTATAAATAGAAGGCATTGTGAAAAAACAAAACAATGATCTCAAAAGAAAAATCAAGCGAAACTCTGTCAATTCAAAAGCCTTCTCTCGAACTTACAAGGATACATCTAGTGATCAACTCGGACATCGAGCTACAAAGTCATATTCAAAGACTCGAGATTGATCAAGCAAGGTTGTGGATCACATTCACATCAAATCAAGCAAGCCAATCGAGGCAATGCGAGAAGGAGTTGAGTCTGTGATAGGCGTTGAAGGATTTTGATCTCAAGGAGCGACAAATGAGATGAATCACTCAAGCCGCTTGCGATCAAGAGTGATAGTCTTGTAGATTGTGAAGCTTGGGAAGCCAAGGACAATCATACTATTGTATCTGTGAAAACAATAGTGAATTCCTCCAATCATCATAGGAGAAGAGTGGATTAAGGGATTACACCACCTCGAACCACTATAAGCCTTGTGTCAATTTACTTTCGTAATTTACTTTACAATGTTTATTTAAATTGCCTAGATCATAACTTATATCTGTGATTGCCTAAACGATTTGAAAACAACATAGTAAGTGAAGTGACTTATCCATTTGCCCAAAAGCTTTTAAACAAAAGAAAAGTTTTGAAACTCCACTATAGTCATTCACCCCCCTCCCTCCCCCTCGACATTTGTAGTTTCACCCTTCTCTGGGACCAACACTTAGGGATATGATAGTAGTAGCAATAGAGTTCAATTAGTTTGAAAATGAATAAATAACGCATATTTATGGTTAAATAGTTGCTTATCTAAATGGGAGATTAATCTAATGTAACTTTTGGTCATCGTCTTAATTAAAGTGTCTTTAAGTCATAGGAACCTGGAGTAAAAAGAAGCACTTAAGCATTGTGTGTTTTCCCATGATTATTTGTGTCTAAAAGAAGAGATTTAGAAAGCTTCATGTTCTGGTTCTTGAGTGATTATGACGTTATTCTCTTGCAATCAAATGTTTTTTCGGATTTTAAAAACTACGTCGAAAATGTATTATATGAGATATCAAAATACCGAGAAAAAAATATGAATTTTGGTGAAAGAATTTTTATGATCGAAGTTCTAAATCAAAAGTTACGGTTGTTTAAAAATAAAAAAATAAAAAAGAAGAAGAAGAAAGCAGGCAACAACAGCAACCCAAAAAAAAGAAAAAGAAAAAAACAAAAACAACGTTCAACCTTTTGAGCAACCGCATTAGAAATGCGTCCAGCAGCGGATGATAGTGGATGATATATGGAAGGGTAGTTTGGTCCAATAGATTTTATTTTGTCATTTTTACAACTTTTTTAAATTGTGTGTCATATATATTTATTTTGGAAAATTAGGGATAAGGACACAATATGAAATATTTTTAAGAATATGAGAATTACATATTTTTATAGGAGAAGACAACTGCGTAATTTTTATATAGCGGAAGAACAACAGTGAATCCTAAAAAATCAAAGAATCTCCTCAATGAATCCCGAATCAATGAATTTAATGATGAATTTCGACGATGAATCCCGAAAATTAGTGAATTTAAACAATGAATTTTGAAAATTAGTGAATTTAAACGATTGAATTTAAATCGATTGAATTTAAACAATGAATTTGAACACAGTGAATTTAAACAGTTGAATAAATAGTTTTGTCTTTATGCAAAAGTTTCAAAAAACTGTCCTTCTACTCAATTGATGAAATATTTCTGTCCTTCTCCCTCATTCCCCCTATTTATTTTGTATTAAAACTGGATTTTAGCCTCCTTCACCCAATAAATAATACAAGATATTAATTATAGTTTTATTTTTATTTTTATTATTGTGTTTTAATATTGGATAGTAGGAAAGTAGGTTTTGAAAGGTGCTTCATCTAGTGGTTTTGTGAACAAATCTGCGCTAGTTGTAGGTGTGTAGAGATGGGTAGAGGCTTCAACAAACCGTAATGATATCATCTTTTACCTCATGACGATCTATCTCTATATCTTTGTCCTCTCATGGAATATGGAGGAACAACATTCAAAAACAAGCGAGTTGATAGGACAAACAAATGATCCACCTGATCAGGCTTTACATAATAAGCAACAACAACATGATGTTGTTGTTCCTCAGAATCTTGTGGTGAATCAAGATGATGTCTCTATGACTAAAAGATCAACTAGATCTAGGGGTGCACCTTTTTATCTAAATGACTATGTTTGTCATCAATCCAGGATAAGAACTGTTAGATGTAGTGCCCGAAAGACAATTTGTGTAATTGTTTTTAATGGATGACAGAATTTATCTCACCTTATTACTTGCTTTGTGCTTGTAAATAATACATTCTTTGCAAACCCCGAGTATATCTCAGATGTAACCACTTAACTCGGGTGTATGGATTACACGTGAGGATCGAGTTAGTGGAGATATGCTTAAAATCTGTTAGTCCGTGGTGAACTTAATCGAGTTTAGGGTCTCTTGATTAAAACACCAATAATGCGCCTGAACACCTTAGGGTGTGATAGTCTTATCCGGATTTGTCGGTGAGGTACCTCGTGGGGCATTTATATATGATGGCATTCATATAGAATTGGACCGATTTAATCTGTTTTTCTCGATATAATTCCGTAATTGAGGAATCTTATTAAATCATTAGATGATCATATATGGATCAACCTTAATCTGAGGTGATCACGAGTCTTTGCTTGTCCCGGGTAGTGTTTGATGTGTTAGTTACGGTTCACTTAAATATGTGTTCCAAGCCACTTCTCATTGGCACTATCTCCGGATGAGTGAGTAGTTCGATTTTCACAGACATGGAATCCATTCCTTCTGCGGGAAGTAGAGACATCCCCTTATTTGTTAGCCCTAAGAAAGTGATCGATCCCGGGAGTTTCGCATTTGACTAATTAGCTACTAGTCGAGATATGCATACTAATTGATCATCGTGGGTTAATGGTAAATAAGGATAAGATATTACAGAGTCGGGTTCACGGAGACTTCCCACTCGTAATGGACAATCTATGGAGGGTTAATCCGTATGTAGTGATTATATCAATGGGCGCTTATTTACTCTATGGGTTGAGTATAAGTATACATCTATAATCGGTTCAGTTTCGGGTTTATGGTGGCGTAATCCCGGAATTAATAATTAATGTACTTATTACGCTCGATGAATAATTAATTATTGGAGCTACTGGTTATAGTCCATGGTCCCGATGTGGCTTCACGTAATTCGGACTAATAATCTTGTTATTTGGGCCTCATTGATAATTAATTGGTTTGGACTAATTAATTGATATGCATGAATATTATTTAGTTGAGCTAAATAATACACATAAAAGGCTTTTTGTGTGGGCTAATAAACCCTAAAAGTGGCGCCTAAGGTCTTCTTTTTTAGCACAAGAATTAATTTTCTTGTGTTATGGAAAATAAAAGATATTCTTGTTATATGATTGGTTGGATGACTTGTTATTTGATTTCCTATTGGTCAATACATGTCACAATTAGTCATTAAGGAAAATATTCTTTTATTTTGTTTAATTAATTATTTATTTAATTAATTAAAACTTGGAGACCAAGGATTTACTCTCCTATAAAAGGAGAGTTATTCCAAGGGTAATGGGCAAGGAAATTTCGACCTACACACTTAAAAAGGGAGAGGAAAATTAGTTTCTCTTGCCTAGGGTTTTTGGAAGAAGAAAAACTTTGAGTTTTTCTTGGTGTTGCATATCAAGGAGGTTCGTGTATCAAGAAGGGTGTCCACCAACCGCCGTTTGGGGAACACATCGGAAGATCAAGGCTTCTCTTCCCGTTATTGGTAACATGATCTTAAACCCCCTTGTAGTAGTTTAAGTCCTTTAATTATGTGTTTTGATATATAAATCGTGATCCATCCGCTGCGCGTAGATCTAACTCGTTTAGATCTAAGAACCTGCATCCTTCAAGAACCTCTCCCCATAGCATTCAGAATATTGATTCCTTGTCTTGTTTGTCAAACACTCATAAGAATTATGTTTTAAGTACTCATGTTTTGACTGATCCGAGACACTACAATGAAGCTGTGAAAGATGAAGGTTGGAAAAAGGCAATGCAGAATGAGCTTGATGCATTGCAAAGAACAGGAACTTGGGTGTATAGGATCAAAAGACATGCTGATGGATCTGTGGAAAGGTTCAAGGCAAGACTTGTAGCCAAAGGCCACACACAGCAATTAGGATTGGATTATCTGGACACATTCTCCCCTGTGGCAAAGCTTACATCTGTCAGAACATTACTTGCAATAGCAGCTGCCAAGGGATGGAACTTGCAGCATTTGGATGTTAATAATGCATTCTTGCATGGTGATCTTACTAAAGAGGTTTATATGTCAGTTCCTGAAGGATGCACTGCCCCTCCTGGCCATGTTTGCAAATTAAAGAAGTCACTTTATGGTTTCAAACAGGCTAGTAGGCAGTGGAATATCAAGCTAACCCAAGCTTTGCTTGAGAGGGGGTTTAGGCAATCAAAATAGGATTATAGTCTGTTTGTTAAAGGACAAGATGATGACTTCATTGCCCTATTAGTATATGTTGATGATTTGTTGATCACAAGCCCCAACATGGAAAAAATAAAGGGCTTAAAAGACTTTCTAAATTTAATATTTGGCATCAAGGATCTTGGAAATCTCAAGTACTTCCTAGACCTAGAAGTGGCAAGGTCAAAAGATGGGATAGTACTATCACAGAGAAAGTACTGTCTGGAGCTCTTGGAAGACTATGGTTTTACACACTGCAAACCTGTACAAACACCTATGGATACATCTCAGAAATTACACAACAAGGATTCCCCAAAACTAGAATCCAACAGCTATTACAGAAGTTTGGTAGGAAAACTATTGTATCTGGGCATAACTAGACCTGACATTACTCTGGCAACTCAGCGATTAAGTCAACCTTTGATTCAACCACGGAACTGCAAATTAAGGCAGCCCACTGACTTCTCAGATATTTGAAGAATGCACCTGGACAAGGAATCTGCTTCTCGACACAGGATCCTTGGGCCCGAAAGCATGTGTAGATCAGATTTGGCGAAGTTGTGAAGATACTAGAAGATCAATAACGGGGTTCTCGGTCTTCCTAGGAAAATCATTGATAAGTTAGAGATCCAAGAAACAATCAACAGCCTCTAGAATTTCTTCAGAATCAGAGTATAGGTCCATGGCTATGGCATCTCGTGATCTACATGTTAGGTGTGATGCCCGAAAGACAATTTTGTAATTGTTTTATTTAATAAATAAAATGATGTTATTATTCATATTTATTATTCTCATATTCACCGATGTGACAATAGTATTTACACTACGTAAAAACCCTAAAGTATATCGTTTATGTAATCACTTAACTCAGGTGTATGGTATATACACGGGAGGATTGAGTTAGTGAAGATGTACTTAAAATACAATTAGCCCGTAGTGAAGTTAATCGAGAGTATCGGGTCTCTCCTTTAACGTGCTATTAATGCGCCCGAACACAATAGGTGTGATTGTCTTATCCGGACTTTCGGTTAAGAGAACCTAATGGGGCATTTATATATGATAGATATATCATATAAATTTGAACCGATTTGATTAGAGTTCACGATATAATTCCGTGAATCGAGAAGTCTTATCAAATCAATGGATGATCATATTTATGGATATATCTTAATCCCGAGGTGATCACGATCAAATCAACCGCTTGAATCGATATGAAGTTTGACTTGACGGTTAAGGATTACACTCGAGTCTCGTGGTCCGAATTACCCCATCTTGGCATTGTCTTGGATTGAGTGAGTAGTCGTGTTATCACAGATCACGAATCCATTCCTTCCATTTATGGAAGTAGATAGACGATTCCTTTATTTGTTAATCCTAGAAACCGATCGATCGTGCGAGTTCATATTACAATGATTAGCTACCAAAGTGAGTTGTATGAATTAATTGATCACTAGGGGTTAATGGTAAATAAGGATAAGAGGTTCTTAAAAGGGTTAACGGTAACTTCCGATTTAGAGCGAATAATCATGGAGGATTAATCCATATGTAATGATTATATCAATGGACGCTTATTATTATTCTCGTGAGAGATAAATATAATCTTTTAATCGGAGGAGTGCGATCACGGGATTATGGTGGCATATTCTCGTGATTGATTTATCGAATATAATTATTCTATAATTATTTATTTGATTTATCGGAGCCACTGATTATTAGTCCATGGTCCCCGACGTGCCTCCTAATATAAGCATAAATATTCTCGGACGTCGATCCTAATAATATTAATTTAGTTCTTGTTGGACTTTATTAAAACGATATGTGAATTAATTGTTTAGTGACTATTAAATTAGTTGAAATTTAAATAATTAAATATGTGAAAAAGACATTTTTCATAAACTTACTTAATTGTGTTATAGCCAAAAATTAATTATGACTAGGTCATAAATTAAAAGTGGCTCCCCTCTTATTTTTGGAACAAGAAATTAGTTTTCTTGTGATTAATAAGACATGTGCATAAAATATTTATTGGATAAATATTTATGGTAAATAATAAAGATAAATATTATTCTAGATTTGTTCTAGAATATTATGGAATTATCTTTTATTAAAGGATTTATTTTGTTTGATAAATAAAATCCTTGGAGGCTAAGTTTTACTCTCATATATAAAGAGAGTTATCCTGCCCTTATACACAATGATAAATTTCGACTTCTCCCTATAGTAGAGAGAGAAAAGAATTTCGCCAAGGGAGATTTGGGAGAAATCTTGGAGATTTTTCCGGTAGCATATCGGAAGGGTTCGAGTCGAGAATTCCTTCCACCGGAAATTGCTTGGATCACACGATCGGAAGACCGTGGTGCTCTTCACATCTTCACATTCATCCTTTGCGGTTCTTCAACTTGAATTTTGAGATTCAAGAGGTATGATCTACATCCCCTTGTAGAATAGATCTAGTTGTTTTATTACGTGTATTATATAGATCTAGATCCATAAATCGCTTCAAGTTGCGGATGGTATTAACAACGATGTGGTAGCGAGCCCATGGTGATCTATATTTATACGTATAAAATATTAGATCTAGGAGTGGTAAAACATGTAGATTTTTGTCCCAATTTTTTTTTTTTTTTAATAAAATGACGCATGCAATTTTTTTTTTTTGATTATGAATGTCTTGGTTGAAGAGATGGATTGGGGTTGAGATCATTTTCTTTCGTTAGATCTATTGTAAATTCATTTGTTTAGTAACAATTGAGCATAGGATTGATGTAAAAGTTGTTGTTCTTTTATTCCTTTTTTTTTTTTTTTTTTTTTTTATATTTTTTTGTAATTCCGAAAACGATGAAGAACACGAAGAACACGAGATGAAGACGGAACTCGAGGTATGAATAGGAGTCGCGTCGGGGCTGAAATTTTTTCTGTTATTTTTTTTTTTGCTCTCCCACGGCTAGGGTTTTGATATTTTTTCATCAAACCCTAATTTTTTTTAATAAAATTCGGCGGCTGTTATTAAAAAATATATATATATATATTTTTTTTATGAAATAATAAACAGCAGGATTTAATAAAAAAAAAAAAAATTTAATTTCGAAAAAAAAAAAATTATTTATTTTATTTTATAAAATAATGGCCCCTTCTCCTTTCGGGTTCGCGGTTCGTGGTTCAAGGTTCGAAGATCGAAGATATGAAGACAACAAGATTGTAATTTTTTTTTTCCCTAGGATAGATTAGATACGGGGGTACCAACAATCCATCTCGGTGTTTAAATTTCCGCAATTTATTTTTTATGTGTTCGATCATAAAATAGATATAAAATCGGAATTGCCATGACATGCATCATATCATAAATCCACTCCATGCATACATGTAGAATTTTAATTTTGGTAATTAAAATAGGCATTTATACAAACTCGTGTAATTAGTTGAAATTTAATTAATACGTGGTAATTAATAAATTTAGTAACTAATTAATGATCCGAGGACGGGTTATGAAATCGTTAGGCCTTTCGGTGTGTGTTCTCGGTGAACCGCCTTAAAGCCCAAACGAGATCACGCTTTCAATTCGTAGTGTCTACGAGATTGAATGATGGTAAAAGAACAATAAATCTTGGATAAAAGCGGTTCGCTTATAGGTTGGGTGGTCAATCGAGCTAGGCTCGACCGACTTAACCCTCCTAGTGTGATGTATGCACGGGGTCGGCAAGACTAAGCTACACCGGGAACGGAGGGTGATTCCTTCTTATCTCAATGAGAGTTTGTCTTGACCCGATTTCGTCCGATCATCACATATGTTCCAACGAATAGGACGGGTAGGCTTGCCTCGTCACCGACACCATTCGAATCCTTGATTTGATGTACTTTTATGTTAACATCAAAAGACGTGGTTAGTTAACCCACCACCACTTCCAAATTATTGAGTGGGAGCGGGGCGGCGCGCCAACCCCACGGCCTCTACTATAGATACAAGTAAGTGAGAGAAGGGTGGCGCCTCGCGGCGCTTTGATTTCATCCCCTACGGATGGTGTTCACCCCTATCAACATTCATGGCTTGGTCTCCGAAAGGATAGGATTTACGGGTACTCGTCGGGTCACCGACCTATCCTACGACGGCACACTCGGGGCGTACCTAAGAGATCCGATATAGTAGGTCACACTCATAAAGGATATTTTTGGAAATATCTAGGCTAAAAAAGGAAGGTAGTCAATGAATAAAGGGATGTTCGATTCTCATGGGATGTTTGATTCTCACAAGTTATTCATTGATGAGATTGTCTCGATTTAACCGTCATCTCTTTGACCTACCTACGGCGGCATCGAGATGCGAGGTTAAAACCTTGGAATGGTAGAGTAGACTTATTTTTAGTTTACAATTCCTAAAATTTAATATAGTAGTGTTAAACTTGAATTAATACATGTCATTTTATTTTCAGCAAAATGTCTGCTCAAATTTACCTTTCTTCATCTCAAAATTAACGGGAAACAACTTTAAGAAATGGAAGAGTAACTTAAACGTGGTACTCACGTATGAGAATGTGCAACATGTACTTACTTCGAATGCCTACGCCGGCGATCCAAAACCTGGTAAAGTGAGATCGAACAATTGTAATCGCTGGATCGAAGCGGATAACCGGGCTCGTGGGATCATCCTGGCGGCGATGTCGGAGGTTATTAGGACCCAGATGAAGAGTTTGAGTGCGGGAGAAATCATGCGAAAACTTACTACGATGTTTGGATCACCTAGCAACCAAGCAAGACACGATGCCATCAGGTTGGCCGTCAACACGAAATTGAAGAAAGGTCAAGCAGTGAATGGTCATGTTCTGAATATGATCAGTTACTTCAATGACGCCGGTATTCATGGATCAAAGTTCGATGAAGCAACTCAAGTATCAATGATTTTGGAATCGTTGACTCCTGAGTTTATCCCATTCAAAACTCAGTATCTGATGGGCAAATATGAGTTGACCATGACACAGATGCTGAATGAACTGACTATCTACGAGGGCCTGCTATCGAAAGATAAGGTCCAAGTAGGGGATAAGAAAGCTGAAGCCAATATGGCGGGCCAGGTCATCAAACAAGCCTAAGGCAAAACCGAAGAAGAAGGGTAGTGTTGCACCGTGCCCAAGCCAATGAAGAAAAAAAGGCTGCCAAGAAAGTTGATTTAGTCTAAGCCCAGGGGCAAATGCTTTCTTGTAAGGAGGTAGGACATTGGCGACGCCATTGTCCCGAATACCTTCGCGATGTGAAAGATGGCAAAGTCAAAGTCGCCATTGGGAAGATAAGAAAGGTAATTTGGAATTACTATTCTTGGAATCTTTTAATGTAGCTAAAGATGTGTCCACTTGGATACTTGATACTGGAGCTACTAACCATGTATGTTCTTCATTCTGCGATTCTTAGTTCGTGCATTTATGAGTCGGAAGAGGGTTCTCAAGTGATGCGAGTAGACCTTGGGCGCTCATTTCAAGCAAAGCGATGGGAGCTTGTGGACTTGCATTTTAATAATAGAATTTTACATTTAGACAATGTTTATTTTATTCCCAATTTTAGGAGAAATTTGATTTCTTATTCTGCCTTAGTTGAACAATCATTTTCTGTTTCAAGTTTGAATGGTGAATTTGTTATTTCAAAGAATGGTTTTGAATTGTGTTCAACTATAAATGAAAACGGTTTATATTTTGTAAGACCACATAAAGCTCCCCTACTTAATACTGAAATGTTCAAAAATGCTCATCAAAGATTTGCAAAAAGGCAGAAAGTTTCTCAAGTAAAAGAAGATAAAACATACTTGTGGCATCTAAGGCTTGGCCATATTTCCTTGGAAAGACTCAAAAGACTTGAAAAGGTTAATGCCTTAGGTGAGTCATCTGTTGACACACTGCCTGTCTGCGAGTGTTGCCTGGAGGGAAAAATGACTAAGCGTCCCTTCTCATCAAAGGGTAATAGAGCCACAGGAACTCTAGACTTAGTGCATTCAGACCTTTGTGGTCCGATGAACGTACAAGCTAGAGGCGGATACGAGTACTTTGTGACTTTCATTGATGATTACTCGAGATTCGGTTATGTTTATCTGCTGCATAGAAAGTCCGAGGCTTTTGGAAAGTTCAAGGAGTTCCAAGCAGAAGCCGAAAGGCAACTAGGCAAGTCATTGAAATGCCTTCGCTCGGATCGCGGAGGTGAGTATTTAGATCATCGAGTTCATCGACTCTTGGTTGGCTGAAAAGGAATTTGTTTCAATGTTCGGCACCTAGGACACCTCAAAGAAACGGAGTTCTTTGAGAGGAGAAACAGGACATTGATTAACATGGTTAGATCAATGATGAGCTACGCCTCACTACCTATATCCTTTTGGGGTTATGCTTTAGAAGCAGCGGTCTACATTTTGAATGCAGTACCGTCAAAGTCTGTCGAAAAGACACCCATTGAGATGTGGTCGGGACGTCGCGAAAGCATGCGTCACTTCCGCATATGGGGTTGTCCTGCACATGTGCTGATGGACAAGACTACCAAGCTACAATCACGTACAAAAGTATGTTTGTTTGTAGGCTATCCAAAAGGTACACGTGGTGGTCTATTTTACGATCCGGAAGATAACAAAGTGCTAGTCTCGACTAATGCTACGTTTTTGGAGGAAAGTTATATGAAAGACCACAGACCTCGAAGTACAATTGTACTAGAGGAATTACTCTCCGATGACATCAGGCCTATTGTGGCTGCTGATGTTCCTGTAAACAACACTAATAATACAACAGTCACTTCCGACATTCCTGTTCCACCCAGACGTACTGCGAGAGTGGTTCGGCCACCGGCTCGGTACGGCATGGATTTAGAGGCAAACGTAGTCGCCTCTGATGGGGTGGAAGATGATCCTCCGACCTATAAGAAGGCCTTATTGGATCACGATAAGGATAAATGGACTGACGCAATGAATCAAGAGATGGAGTCTATGTACTTCTAACTCGACCTGGAAACTTGTAGAACTTCCTCGGGGTGAAAGGCCCATTGGATGTAAATGGCTCTACAAGCGAAATAGAGAGTAGATGGAAGGTTGAAACCTTCAAAGCACGGTTGGTAGCAAAGGTTACACACGAGAGGGGTATAGACTACGAGGAAACCTTCTCACCTGTGGCCATGATGAAAACCATCCGCATCCTCCTTTCGATTCTTTGCATATGTCGGATTATGAAATCGCGCAAATGGATGTTAAGACAAAGATTTCTAAACGGCTTTCTTGACGAGGAAATCTATATCAAAGAACCGAGGGATTCATTGAAGAAGGTCGAGAGCACATGGTGTGCAAGTTGCTCAGATCCATTTATGGGTTGAAGCAAGCATCTCGTTCCTGGTATCATAGATTCGATCACATGATCAAGTCTTATGATTTGAACAACACTTTGCTGAATCTTGTGTGTACAAGAAGGTTATCAAAGATAGTGTTGTATTTCTAGTGTTGTACGTTGATGACATACTCCTAATTGGCAACGATAAGGGGATGATGTCCGACGTGAAAAGTTGGTTGACCACGCAATTCCAAATGAAAGATTTGGGAGAAGCGAGTTATGTTCTAGGGATCCAAATTATAAGGGATCGTAAGAACAGGATGTTAGCTCTGTCCCCAAGCAACTTATATAGATAAGGTCTTTGGCACGCTTGATATGGAGAACGCAAAGAAGGGTTTTCTACCAACCCGTCACGGCGTTTACCTCTCTAAGACTCGGGGCCTCAAACCCCAAGAGGTTGGGCTATGGGAAGAGTGTCATATGCCTCGGCCGTTGGTAGTCTTATGTATGCTATGAGGTGTACGAGACTGACATTTGTTACGGCGTTGGATTAGTCGACCGTTTTGATCAAATCCAGGGGCAACCGCCTTTGGGCAAGAATAAAGAATCTCATCAAATATTTGAAGAGAACCGAAAATTATATGCTCGCCTATTCGAGTGGGAGTTTGGAGCTAGCGGGGTACACCGATTCGACTTTCAATCAGACGCAGATGATTCTAAATCTACCTGCAGTTCGGTGTTTACGCTTGGTGGCGGTGCGATAGAATGGAGAAGCCAAAAGCAATCCAAAGACAAACCGATTCAACAATGGAAGCCGAGTTCATAGCGGCCTCGGAGGCGCTAAAAGCGATTTAGTTAAGAAAGTTCATCGGTGGTTAGGCGTTGTCCCGAATCTTGAGGATCCTATTACTCTCTATTGTGATAACAATAGGGCCATTGCCAACTCTAGGAACCTCAAAAGCCGCGATGAAGTCGAAGCATATAGAGAGAAAATACTTTGGGTGATCAACGATTTTGTCGATAGAGGGACATTTCCGTCAAGAAAATCGCCTCCGCCGATAATCCTGTTGATCCATTCACCAAGACGCTGTCGATTGAACCTTTTAGTCGACACTTGGAGACTATAGGTATTAGAGACATGTCTCATTTGCTTTAGAGCAAGTGGGAGTGATAGTTTCTTTGTATTTTAAATAATAGGGTGTGCTCTAAAACAATTAATCACATGCTTTACGTGCAAGTGGGAGATTGTTAGATGTGATGCCCGAAAGACAATTTTGTAATTGTTTTATTTAATAAATAAAATGATGTTATTATTCATATTTATTATTCTCATATTCACCGATGTGACAATAGTATTTACACTACGAAAACCCTAAAGTATATCGTTTATGTAATCACTTAACTCGGTGTATGGTATATACACAAGGAGGATTGAGTTAGTGAAGATGTACTTAAAATACAATTAGCCCGTAGTGAAGTTAATCGAGTGTATCGGGTCTCTCCTTTAACGTGCTATTAATGCGCCCGAACACAATAGGTGTGATTGTCTTATCCGGACTTTCGGTTAAGAGAACCTAATGGGGCATTTATATATGATAGATATATCATATAGAAATTTGGACCGATTTGATTAGAGTTCACGATATAATTCCGTAATCGAAAGTCTTATCAAATCAATGGATGATCATATTTATGGATATATCTTAATCTCGAGGTGATCACGAGTCAAGCCGCTTGAATCGGTATGAAGTTTGACTTGACGGTTAAGGATTACACTCGAGTCGTGGTCCGAATTACCCCATCTTGGCATTGTCTTGGATTGAGTGAGTAGTGCGGGTTATCACGGATCACGGAATCCATTCCTTCCATTTATGGAAGTAGATAGACAGATTCCACTTATTTGTTAATCCTAAAGCGATCGATCGTACGAGTTCATATTACACTGATTAGCTACCAGTGAGTTGTATGAATTAATTGATCACTAGGGGGTTAATGGTAAATAAGGATAAGAGGTTCTTAAAAGGGTTAACGGTAACTTCCCGATTTAGAACGAACAGTCTATGGAGGATTAATCCATATGTAATGATTATATCAATGGACGCTTATTATTATTCTCGTGAGGAGATAAATATAATCTTTTAATCGGAGGAGTGCAGTCACGGGATTATGGTGGCATATTCCTGTGATTGATTTATCGAATATAATTATTCTATAATTATTTATTTGATTTATCGGAGCCACGATTATTAGTCCATGGTCCCCGACGTGCCTCCTAATATATAGCGTAGCTATTCTCGGACGTCGAATCCTAATAATATTAATTTAGTTCTTGTTGGACTTTATTAAAACGATATGTGAATTAATTGTTTAGTGGACTATTAAATTAGTTGGGCTAAATAATTAAATATGTGAAAAAGACATTTTTCATAAACTTGGCCCAATTGTGTTATAGCCAAAAATTAATTATGACTAGGTCATAAATTAAAAGTGGCGCCCCCCCTCTTATTTTTGGAACAAGAAATTAGTTTTCTTGTGATTAATAAGACATGTGCATAAAATATTTATTGGATAAATATTTATGGTAAATAATAAAGATAAATATTATTCTAGATTTGTTCTAGAATATTATGGAATTATCTTTTATTAAAGGATTTATTTTGTTTGATAAATAAAAATCCTTGGAGGCTAAGTTTTACTCTCCTATATAAAGAGAGTTCTCCCAAGCCTTATACACAATGATAAATTTCGACTTCTCCCTATAGTAGAGAGAAGAAAAGAATTTCGGCCAAGGGAGATTTGGGGAGAAATCTTGGAGATTTTTCCGGTAGCATATCGGAAGGGTTCGAGTCGAAATTCCTTCCACGGGAATTGCTTGGATCACACGATCGGAAGACGTGGTGCTCTTCACATCTTCACATTCATCCTTTGCGTTTCTTCAACTTGAATTTTGAGATTCAAGAGGTATGATCTACATCCCCTTGTAGAATAGATCTAGTTGTTTTATTACGTGTATTATATAGATCTAGATCCATAAATCGCTTCCGTTGCGGATGGTATTACTAACACTACAATGGTTAACATATCTGCTAGAAGAATTCAATGTGAAACAAGAAAGACCTATACCTATGTTTTGTGATAGCAATAGTGCTTTTATACATAGTAGAGAACCCCATATTCCATGAGAGGACAAAGCATATAGAGATAGACTATCATGTGGTAAGAGACAAATATCAGTCTGGTTTGTTGAAGCCTCTACCCATCTCTACACACCTACAACTAGCATATTTGTTCACAAAACCACTAGACAAAAACACCTTAAAAGCCTACTTTCCTACTATTCTCTGTGTAACATCTATAAGGCAAAGTAATTCCATCTTGAGAGGGGGTGTTGCAGCATCTACTAACAAAATGTAATTACTGCTGCTGAGTAGAATTAGTTAGAATTCTGTTAGGAATGATAAACAAACTTGTGACTGCCATATGCCAGTATATAAGGTATCTGTGTAGCATTAGTCTAAGTAAGTTAGTTTTATATTCTCATAGAGTTAGCAGATCCATAATTGTAACTTCTTCTTCATCTTGATAATCAATAAAACGTTCCTTTCTTCTTGTGATTCTGTTATTCCAAACATCTTTTAAGCCGTACAGCCACACCTTACAGTATCTTCGGTCCGCCACCTTTGCGGAGTTCTTTATCGCGATCGATAATGGGGCGGGTGTTCAAGATGTGGCCAGGTTTGTTTGGCTTATGTGGGGAATTCGGAAGGCTCGTTGTTTGGCAGTTTTTGATAGTCAGGCGGTTTATGTCTCTGCGGTGTGTATGCGATCTTTGGCAGCTTCAAATTTGAGTATGTGAGAAACCTTTGGCGAGCTATCGGACCTAAGGCTCACTCCCACCTTTACCTGATCAATGGTCGAAACCGCAGCCTGGGGTAGTAAAGAGCAATGTTGATGCTTCAGTCACAGAGACAGGTGCAGGTATTGGGGTGATCTTCCACGACTCACAAGGCTCGGTTTTGCACTCCTTTGCTTATCACTTTGATCCCGCCAACTCTGTGGAATATTTGGAGCTTAAGGCCATCTCTTTGGCTTTGGAGGAGGCGCTGCATTTACGGATACAGAGGTTAGAAGTGGAAAGTGATTGTTTGACATGTGTTGCACGTCTTCAACGACCAGAGGAGGATCTTACTGCTTACGACGGTCTAGTTCAGGACTGTCTGACACGTTTACCTAGCTTTTCGCATGTTTTCTTTTCTTTTATTTGGCGTGTGGACGTGTCCACAGATCTTTTAAATTTCGGCATGGATTGTTGGTTTTTTCTCGTACACTTTGGGAATCTTCACCTCGGGTGACGTTTTGACCGCTTGTTTGGCGGATCTTGATTAATAAAAGTTTGGTTCCTCAAAAAATATATTGGATATATATATATATACACACACACACACACACACATCATAATAAAATTGCTATGAGGTGTTTTTTCAAAAAGTGTTTTCTACCCGAGTGTTTCCCAAAAAAGTGTTTCCTACATGAGCGTTTTCCCCGACAAATTATTTCTCCCTTTTAATTTATTTTATTAAAAATATTAATTGTTCTAACGTTTTTTTTTTTTGTTTTTGTTTTGTTTTGTGTTTTGTTTGTTTTCATTATCTTTTGATGTGTACCGGGAAATGGATATATTGATGGTTATCCATATATATTACATTATTATATGATCAATCTATCCATCTATACAACTACTATTATATAATCCCTCAAAAAAAAACTTCTATTATATAATATAATATATTTCCGAAACGCATAATATAATATTTTTAAATTAAATTGAACTACGTACTTTAATTATCAATAGTTTCAAAAACAAAAAAAACTATCAATAGTTTCTATCAATCTAATCTAGTGTTCATACGATGGGCTTTGATCCAACAATTATAAATTTATTTTTGTTTGAAGAACAACAATTATATTACTATTATAATAATAGTAATTATTTAATTGAAATCTATCTATAAATAAACAATGTATGTGGCAGCCGTAAAAACCCTATTCTCCTTTTTCTAGTGCAGTAGTCGCCCCAATTTTCATTTTTCATCCTCTCGTGTAAGGAAAAAAAATGGTTTCTTCCTCAAGAGTTGAATCATGTACGACAATCGTAGGCTTAACCTTCAAAAATTGCGCTTTTATAGGGGCAGATTCACGAATTTCTATAAAGCCTCACGGAAGGGTGATTGAAAACGGCTACGAGATGATCATACGCTTGTGTGATGGATTTTTTCATTATCTTACGGGTGCTCTGATGTTCTTGAAGAACTCGGGGATGTTCTTCCTTGTTGTTTAACCTGCGGAAGCCCAAATCTATAGAAGAGGTGTTGGAACGTGTGGTCGTTTGGGCCAATTTCTTCACGGAGTATTTTAGCTTACGAGGTTAGGATGTTTATCATTGGTTCATTTGGAAACAATCCATTTAAAATTGGCATCATAGAAAAGAATCCGGATTATCCAGATATGTGCACAAAGGCTATTTGATTGAGGATAGTATCGTAACAATGGGATCTCGGTGGCTTGATTGCGCTATCGACCATTAAAAGAATAAAAAGTCTTATCGAAAACGTATTATCAATGAGTCGAACATTAGATGTTTGAGTCGGAAGGTATTAAAAGCGATTTTCATGGCTTTGAAAGAAGCTGCTACCCGACGTAAGGATTGGTGTACGGGCGGAAAACTCCACGCCGTGTTTCTTCACAAGCGGGGTGCTACACATTATGTTGACACTCCTAACAATCCATTCTATTGTAAAAGCAAGGAGGATCCTCGGGTTGTGCTTCTCAATGAAGAAGAAGCCAATGATCGGAAAAATAAGAAAAAGAGGAATCGAGAAACAGAAACCAAAGAGGCCCGGCCGAAAGCTAGTAAGCGAAACAGTAGGCCATACCTTATAACAAGATTGGAAGATCTTCGGGTGCCTTATGATTCTTAGACAAGAATTCTCCTTTTGTGTCCATCATTAGGAATAGGTTGTCCTTAGTAATAGGTTGTCATTAGGAATAAATGGAATGGAATATGTTTTAGAATGGATGGAATGGAGTATCTATTGGTAATGTTAATCCAATTTTCCTTTGGTGTGTGTGGGGGGGGGGGGGGGTGGGTGGGGTGTGTGTGGTGGGGAATTTATGTTTGCCCCGCAACTGTTCTACCTGTTGCCTCCACCTACCGGTGTATCATATCATTTTCACATAATCGATCGATCGACCTTGTGAAAGTTGATTCTAGAGCCAAGAATCGACTTCTTGTAGAGTCAAGATCACATTTTGGCTATAAAATCAACTTTTACAAGGTTGATTTTACTATGGTGCACAAGTAGTGTGGTAAATCGTTAGAATCGTGGTGGTACAAGTTTTGGATGTTTTTCCCGGGCTTCCTCCACACACACACACACACATACACAACAAAAGAAAAATCTCTCCCATCCACTATTTTTAACATTTATATGTCTCAATACATAACTCCAAAAATCATAATTCATTCACCATTTTTTTAATCTTTTCTTGCTCTTTATTTTAAAGAAAAAATTTGTTCGAGATTCACTGTTCCAATTCACTGAGTGAATTCTGACAATGGATCACATGAATAACAATGCAATGATGTCGAATAGGGCCTCAATTTGATGATGATGAAAATATATAAATTTTGGTGATTTTTTTAATTTCATTTTTGGAGATTTATATCGATTTTTCTTTCTTTAACGATATCCAGGAAAAGCTATGGTTCTGTTTCGTGCTTATTCTGTGTTGTGCGAAGTATTTTATGAAAATTTCTACACTTTGTTTTCTATGCTTTTGTTTGGTAGATGGAGATAGCTACGGTTTGGAAGTTTGGTGTTAGTTATGGACTTGGCCGTTTTATGTGATTACTTAGGTAGCTAGAAAGATGTAAACAATTAACCTGACTTATGTGTTATGTAAAAATGATTAACTTGGATCGGACAAAGCGATCATATGTTGGCACTTTGGATTGGAAATATACTTGGAGAGAAGTGGTATGTGGAATCTGGCTTTGAATAAATCGAGTTTTACACGAATCAGAGGGAGAGAGGCCGCCAGCCTTTGTGTTTGCATCCCAGACGGTGGAAAGAGCGAAGAATCTGAGGCTCGCTTCGCACGATATAGAATAGTTTATAGACACATGTCTTTTTTTATTTTTTATGATTGAAAGCAAAGACTCTGTTATGTTTTGCCTGTTAATGGATTTGTGATTGAATAAAAGGATCGTTTATAAAAATAAAAATAAAAAAACGATTATTCATTGTTAAATACTTACTAAATAAGAAACGTGATGTGACGTCCATGTACCTTAGAGGGTATCTCCCATGTTGCACATGGCCTCCTGGTGGGATTTTACCATGGCGTTGTACTCTTAAATACTCGGTTAAAATTGTATTATCCGTCAAACACTGACGTTACGCATTGATTCTCCTCTGAGTTCCGTGTAAGCTTTGTTTGCTTCTATAACAAGATACATGTAAATTGGATGCATTAGATGTAGGATCATGTTTTATGAATTTCAAGATGTTTTCTCAACTAATTTTACTATACTAAGAATTGTTTTTAAATCATTTCTATTAAAAGCTTGGTAATAAAATTCATGTCATTTCTTCCGGTCTGAGAAATATGAATTCCTCTTTTTGGAGCAGATGCATTCAAGTTATAAATTTTGGTGAAGTCATTTTCTGTATAAAACTTATAGGTTTTTGCCAAGAAGGACACATTAGTGAAAATATCGTGATTCAAGGAAACTAAATTTTAATCGAGACAAAACCTATACAAACTTCCCAAAATACCATTTTCAAGTATTTTTCAAAAAATGCCATGATATGCGCTGATTTCCTGCGCAATGTTTCTGCGTTTCTGTCTAACCCTTTTCCAATTTCTTTGCTTGTATTTTCCACGGCCAAACCTTTTCCAATTTCTTTGCTTGTCGCCGGTTATACCACAGATCGGAGAAGGAGTCAATTGTAGGATTTCCGGCTTCCTAGTGGTATAACCACAGAAATTGACGTTCAAAAGGTATAACCACCGAAATTGACGTTCAATTTCTTCACCGTCGTCGAGCAGCCACGTTCCATTTCTTCAGCGTCGCGAGCAGCCGGACGGATTGGATTTGCATAGAAAATCGGAGAGGGAGTCATTGATTTGATCGCCGGCTGCCTGGTGGTGTGGTAGTCCCGGCGGTTGCGATAATTGATGGCCGGCTGCCTGATTTTCGCCGGTTGAGTGAATAATTGATGGCCGGCTGCTGCTTCATCTGCAAAAAAATCCGCCGCTTTCATCTCCCTACGGTATGCCGCCGCTATGCAGGCCATGTGCACCGGCGAAGGAGTTAACGGCGGCCATGGCTGCCGGAGAAGCATGCTGTATTTTTTTTTTCTTTTGAAAAGTTTAGGGTTTAGGGTTGTTACTATTAATTTTTTAAAGTTACTACATTTTTTGATGTAATTTTATCTATTTTATGGGGCTGTTACTACTTGTTTATTGGCCTGATACTATATTTTATGGGCTGTTACTATTTGTTTTTTGGCAGTTACTACTTGTTACTACATTTGTTTTTGAAAAAGTTTATTGTTTAGGGTTGTTACTATCAATTTTTTAACGTTACTACATTTTTTTATTTAACCTTATCTATTTTACGGGCTGTTACTACTTGTTTATTGGACGTTAATACATTTTATAAATTGGGCTATTACCACTTGTTTTTTTGGTCGTTACTAATTGTTTATTGGTTGTTACTACTTTTTAAGTGGATGTTACTACATTTTATGGGCTATTAGTAGATTGTTTCTTGGTCATTACTTGTTTTTGGTCACATTACTTCTGCCTTCTCTAGCGTTACTTACGTGTTTAATGTGTAAAAGGTATTTTTATCCAATTATTATGAATTTG
The DNA here is from genome assembly GCA_026214975.1 of Gentiana macrophylla. Lineage (NCBI taxonomy): Eukaryota > Viridiplantae > Streptophyta > Magnoliopsida > Gentianales > Gentianaceae > Gentiana > Gentiana macrophylla. The sequence goes on from CM047811.1 coordinate 66,952,815, forward strand.
CCCTTTTTAATCACATAAAATGTAGTAACGTCCTTCTATCCCTATTTATGATTATTTTTTGTCCTTCTAACCCCTTCCCCTAAAACTAATTATGCTATCCTTTATTTTTTTCAAAAGTGTCTTATTTTCTAATTGCATATAGTATTTATATTGTCCAATTGGTTTATTTTCTAGTTCCCTCATATCTTGTTCTCGTTGTCTTTGAAATCCAGTATATTGTCCGGTAATGGTTATGCCGGAGGGAGGTGGGTTTCCGCGAGGTCAACTCGATTTGCTTTGGACTCACTTATGGTGGTCCTCCGGTTTGGTATGATGCATCCTCGAGCGATGATGGAACCTCGATTCGATACATCATTTATGTCTGAGAGTGGATTTGGAGGTTTTCAGTCTTTGGATTCCCGGGAATGATGCCGCTTTTCCTCCCATTAACCCTACGGGCATGTGCAGGTGTGGCCCTCATGTCAACCCCTGCGTTCTTTGGCGGAGGATGGCTCACAATGGAATGGGGATGATGGGAGCAGCTGGGATGGAGAGACCTCACACGGGAATGTGGACCCGACCACTAACATGGGTGGTGGGAGGAGAAGAGCATGGTCGAAGGACAAGAGAATCGAGTTACGTCGGTGATGATAATGCATCGATCGAAATATGGGTATGGAGAGGCTAGCCAGGATAAGGCGATTCGGTCTAACGTCGTTCCTCGGGAGAAAGAACGAGGTTCGAGCGTGATTGGTCCTCAAGCTCGACCGCAGGCATCGTGATGATAGAGAGCAAGACGAGGGATAGGCAGGGCAGAGGTAGACTATGGGCTGGCGGCTAAATTCCACCCAAATTGCTTTTTTTTTTTTCTATGTAGTATGTATATTCATCCAAGTCAACTCATCATCCTACTAGATAATTGAGCTTACTGAATTTCACCTAACTCGAGCCACTAAAAGTATATGTTACAACAAAAAATGATTCTATTGGCATCACACTTTTATTTTCGACACCACGATTATTTCAAACAATAAAAAAATTACTTCAAATACAATGATTATTTCTAATGAAAATAACGTAAGTGGTACATGACGTTTAACAACAGCGTTAGTAATGACACTAGCGTTATTGTTTTAGAAATATCAATGTCACTTGTTAGTAACGTCAGATCCAATGAAGTGACACTGGAGTTAACGTTTGTAGTTTGGTAAGTAAAAAAAAATACATCATAAAGTATAAATAAATTTTAATATTTTTTTAGAAAATTATATTGTATAAATAACATTGGAAAAAAAAAACTCAGCCCACCCGACGAAAAATTTCTGACTCCGTCATTGGGGATAGGTATGAGAGGGATCACAGGTACAAGGAAGAGAAGGGGGGGATAATTTCCGTGAAAGCCGGCAAAAAGAACGTCCCGGAGCAGATCCCGAGCAAACCCAGAGGAGGACCACAAGCCTCGATCAAGGGATGCTGATTATGGGAAGCGAAGACGTATGCCATCTGAGGGATGAAGCTGAAGCTGAGCAATCTCATTATCTAGCAAGCCTTTAATGTTGAAAGCCATAATATCGGCAATTTTATCTGCGCCGGTCCGCTTGCTGAATCATGTCACAACGTTGCTGCGTTTCAGGTTTCTACTGGCACTACTTAAAGTGGATCTTTTAGTAAAGAAGTAAGTTTCAGATATGCAAGAACATGAGAGAGAACAAACTTTTTTCTTTCTTTGATTGCCCTTTTTTATTATTAATATTGACTCGATCTCTCTAGATTATACCGGGTTAAGAAGGCTTTAATGCTTTCTTATCATTGGCATCCTTGGACTAAGGCTTTAACTTTCATTAACATCCATGTTGCTACTGATTTGTCCTTTTAATCTTTTAGTGCTCATTTTATGTTTTTATTCTAAATCTGTGGTTGTTGATGTTTTGGTTTGTTCTATTTTCGCAAAGGTCTCTTTGCCTGTTTTTGTGTGTGCTTTATTTGGTTTCCCATCCTTTGATTTCTTGCTACTTTCAGTAACTAATCGATGAAATAAAAAACTAACTGTAACGCCTGCAGCACTCTACTGATAATAAGTAAATGAGTCATAAATGTCCTGGTCAACTCTTGAGACCAGCCGTCTTGGCCTTAGTACAAAAAAATTGCTTGAGTTAATGACAAGCCTTTGCACTAATGATACCTTAAAAAACCTTGTGGATATTCGTCTAACGAGTGTTAACTTGGGATTTATTACTTTTTCTTTTATGTTACATAAGTAGTTTTGACATGGGCTTAACCGTATTCAGGGAGCAGGTGGCCTCTGTTTCTACTTAATGTGGCAAAGAAGCCTAATTCTACTGCTGACCAATCTGTTTCCTTCCAAGTACTTAATCAGATGCTCTCATACATGGAAACTTCCAGACACGTGTTTTATCTGTAATTTACGTAGCATAAAATGTCATTGGGATCAGTTTTATATATAGCTGCTAAGCTGTTTTACTTTCTTTTAGCAAACCTATGCTTCAGGTTTCATGATTCAGAGTGTAATGGTTTAGTTTTATAGTAGGGATCAAGACACTTTTGCAAACATATTTTTTAATTTTGTGCATTTCTAATACATGTTGTAATTTTCTGCACCTTAAACATTTCCAATTTTGTTTGTACAGATTGGCTTTGATTATGTAGAATCTTCTAGTTAAATATGTTGATAAGTATGTTTTTACTTATGATATAAGTTGTTAGTATATGGTTATGAAGTAGCGGTTGTTCCGTTGCAAATGAGGCAAGTTACCCTATTCCTAACGCTAAGTTGATTCTGGCCACTCTAAGAGGTTTATCACGAGAGAGTATGTGACAGTAATTATCGATATCACCTCTACCGTATGATCACTGACCCGGCCGAAAGTCCATCTCAAGTTATGACTCATGTGTAGATGTAGTGCCCTAAACCCAATCGGGTTGGAACGGATCCGACCAGATCGGATCATTTCTGCTACGTTTTTTTGTTTAAACGCGTAATAAATAGCTTTTCTGTTATTATACATTTGTTCATCTAACGGATCAATTATGATATTGTATATATGATGACGTCCCTAGTGTCAAACTGTGATAGATAAATCATAATAGTGTTTATGGTTGATGAGATCTCGACTCACTTTAAAGGGTTTGATACTTAAATATCTTTAGTCGTATGTGCTATTAAATTAGACATTAATAGTACGGTTAGACTAGCACATATTAGATGTCTTCTATCTTGTGAAGACAATGATAGATCTCATTTATCGAATTGTAGACACTTGGACTGTACGTGGACGTGTATTAGAAAATGCGTACGTTAGATTGACCCACATACTTTATTAAGTGTTGCACTATGTGACGGTTGTCTAATTATCCTTAGACCAGAGTCTTCATAATATCACGATGTGGATTGTCATGCTTTGACACTATTGAGGTTTCCCCTAATCACTGGACGATCATGCGGTATTGTTTGAGTATGATATTGAAGCATACATATGATTTATGTTGCTCGTCCAAAAATCGCGTATCCTAATGTCGGAGTAAATATCCGAAAGGGTCTTCTTATAAGGAATGTTTTATTCTCGAAAGTCTTTGCGGAGCGGAAGTAATGTGTTATTTCGAGAGACTATGATATCTAAATTATAAGATACGGTCGTTAATATTTTGACACTCAAGATATAACTGTATGGATATTATAACAACGATATGATTCTATTTGCACGGTAACCGCTTCACGTGAAAGGTTGTAGTCATAGCACTTGACTCTTTCCGTTGACTTGGGGTCGTGACGTGTAGCTAGACGCTAATTATGAGCGTTAGGTGTGAAGGGTATTTTGGTAAATATACTTTATACTTATGCCAACATATTCGAAAACTTATCGGGTAACATACATATGGATAACTAGCCAGAATTAATTTGTGGTTATAATGATAACCGAATAAAGATTTATTTGTGTCTACTATAACGTGTTATGGTGGAAATTAATTTATTATGAATAAATAATACAAGATATTAATTATGGTATTATATTATTATTGTGTTTTAATATTAGATATTAATATATATATATATATATGCAATGAGGCATTTCCTAAAAAAGTGCTTCCTACCCGAAATATGTTTCCCAAAAATGTTTCCTACATACATATATATATATATATATATATATATATATATATATATATATATATATATATATATATATATATATATGCAATGATGCGTTCTCAAAAAAAAGTGTTTTTCCTACCTTGAGTGTTTCCCAAAAATGTTTCCTACACGAGCGTTTTCCCCCGACAAATTATTTATCCCGTTTAATTTATTTTATTAAAAATAGTAATTGTTTCTAACGGTTTTTTTTTTTTTTTTTTTTTTTTTTTTTTCATTATCTTTTGGTGTGTACCAGGACATGAATATATTGATAGTTATCCACATATATCATACATTCTTATATGATCAATTTCTATCCATCTATACAACTACTATTATATAATATAATATTTTTAAATTAAATTGAACTAGGTACTTTATCAATAGTTTCTATCAATCTAATCCGGTGTTCATACGATGGGCTTTGATCCAACTATAATTTTTTTTTTGGTATGAAGAACAATAATTATATTAATATTGTAATAATAGTAATTATTTAATTAAAATCTATCTATAAATAAACAATGTATGTGGCAGCCGTTAAAACCCTATTCTCCTTTTTCTAGTGCAGTAGTCGCCCAAATTTTCATTTTTCATCCTCTTGTGTAAGAAAAAAAAATGGTTTCTCTTCCAAGAGTTGAATCATATACAACGAGCGTAGGCTTAACCTTCAAAAATTGCGCGATTTTATAGGGGCCGATTCACGAATTTCTATAAAGCCTCACGGAAGGGTGATTGAAAACGGCTACGAGAAGATCATTCGATTGTGTGATGGATTTTTTCATTATCTTTTGGGTGCTCTGATGTTCTTGAAGAACTCAGGATGTTCTTCCTTGTTGTTTAACCTGCGAAAAGCCCAAATCTATAGAAGAGGTGTTGGAACGTGTGGTCGTTTGGGCGAATTTCTTCACGGAGTATTTTAGATTACGAGGTTAGGATGTTTATCATTGGTGCGTTTGGAAACAACCGGTTTAAAATTGGCATCATAGAAAAGAATCCAGATTATCCAGGATATGTGCACAAAGGCTATTTGATTGAGGATAGTATCGTAACAATGGGATCTCGTGGCTTGATTGCGCTATCATCCATTAAAAGAATAAAAGTCTTATCGAAAACGTATTACCAATGAGTCGGGAAGGTAAGAAGTTTGAGTCGAAGGTATTAAAAAACGATTTTCATGGCTTTGAAAGAAGTCGCTACCCGAGGAAGGATTGGTGTGCGGGCGGCAAACTCCACACTGTGTTCTTGACAAACGGGGGTGATACACATTATGTTGACACTCCTAACAATCCATTCATTTGTAAAAGCATGTACACGGAGGATCCTCCGGTTGTGCTTCTCAATGAAGAAGAAGCCAATGAATAGAAAAAGAAGAAGATGAGGAAGAAGGGAACATAAACCAAAGAGGGCCGGCCGGAAGCCGATGAAGCGAAGCTATAGGCCATACTTGATAGCGATCTTGGAAGATTTTCGGGTGCCTTATGATTCTTAGACAATAATTCTCCTTTGTGTCCATCATTAGAATAGGTTGTCCTTAGTAATAGGTTGTCATTAGGAATAGATGGAATGTAATATGTTTTAATGGATGGAATGGAGTATCTATTGGTAATGTTAATCCAATTTTCTTTTGGTGTGTGTGTGGTGGGTGGGGGGGGGGGTGGTGAGTGGTGGGGAATTTATGTTTGCCCCCATGAATCGTTTCTACTGTTGCCTCCACCTACCGGTGTATCATACAATTTTCATATAATCGATCGAACGACCGAGTGAAAGTTAATGCCAGAGCCAAGATCAATTTCCTGTAGAGTCAAGATCGCATTTTGGCTATAAAATCAATTTTTATAGGATCGATTATACTGTGGTGCGCAAGTGTGGTACACCGACCGTTAGAATCGTGGTGGTGCAAGTTTTTGGATGTTTTTCCCGGGCTTCCTCCACACACACACACACATACACAACAAAAAAAAATCTCTCCCATCCACTATTTTTAACATTTATATGCCTCAATGCATAACTCCAAAAATCATAATTCATTCACTAATTTTTTTAATCTTTTCTTGTTTATCTTAAAAGAAAAAATTTGTTTGAGATTCACCGAATGAATTCTGAAAATGGATCACATGAATAACAATGCAATGATGTCGAATGGGGCCTCAATTTGACAATGATGAAAATATAGAAAATTTGGTGATTTTTTTAATATCATTTTTGGAGATTTATATCGATTTTGCTTTCTTTAACGATGTCCAGGAAAAGTTATGGTTTTATTTCGTGCTTATTCTGTGTTGTGCGAAGTATTTTATGGAAATTTCTACACTTTGTTTCCTATGCTTTTGTTTGATGGAGATAGCTACGGTTTGGAAGTTTGGTGTTAGTTATGGACTTGACCATTTTATGCGATTACTTAGGTAGCTAGAAAGATGTAAACAATTAACCTGACTTATGTGTTCTGTAAAGACAATCATTCATTGTTAGATATTAGATAAGAAACGTCCATGTACCTTAGAGGGTATCTCTCATGTTGCACATTGGCTCATGAGTGGGGTTTTACTGGCACTTGTCAATAGTATGTACATCTTTTCCACAATAAGTGCATTGAGGTTTCTTTGAATTACCAACTTAACCTCTGCCAGAGCCTCTACCACCACTTCTGCCATAAGAATTATTTGCCTGAACTGCCAAAGCTACAGAATCTTGGGAATCTTGTGTAGATCCAGAAAGTCTGGTACTCAAAACTGCCTTGTCAGAATTCATATCTGAGTAATTGAGTTGACTTTCATGTTTCAAGGCCATATTAAACACAGTTCTAATATCTGGAATAGGTTTAGCCATCAAAACTTGAGACCTAACATTGCTAAAGACATCATTTAACCCTTTTAGAAATCTAATAACATAATCAGTCTCATTCTCTCTTTATAAGGTAGGGCGAAGACAAGTACATGGCGGGTGGGCCTTAAAATCAACAATTGATCCCACAAACTTTTAAGCTTTGTAAAGTATTGAGTGACAAACATTGTACTTTGTTTAGTTGCATGAATCTCTTCTTGAAGATTAGACAATCTGTAAGCATTGCCTGTGCCAAATATGTGATCAAGATCCAACCAAATCTCTCTAGATGTTGTTAACCAAAAAACACTATGGGAAATGGAAGGATCCAAAGAATTTACAAGCCAATTTGACACCATGTCATTGCACTGGCACCAGATTTCGAAATGCTTATCAGTTTCTTGAGGTTTAGGCAATGAACCATCCACGAATTTCAACTTGCCTTTCATGGACAGAACCATAGAAATTTCCCTTTTTCAACAGTGATAATTCTCTACTCTTTGAGTACATGCTGTACAATCACAACAGAAGGATTCTCTCTAGGATGGATGAAGTAGGGATTAACAACTCCATCTCCAACTAATTCTTCCATGACCAAGAAATTCGAGAGAAATAAGACTTCAAGAAATCTGAAAAAAGAATTCCAGAAATAATTGCAGTTCCACCCCACAAATTCGAGTATGTAACAAGTGATCAAACTTGCAATCTAGCAGCAGATAATGCGTGCTCTGATGCCATGATGAAAACCTAAAGAAAACGAATAAACTCCATTGAAGTTAGCATGGAGAAGAAGAAGAGAATTTGAAGTAAGAAATAGGCAGGAAAGAAAGAGTGAACTGAATTACATTCATCAGCTAAAACTTGAACTAACTATTGCTGCTATACACTAATCCTAGCTTATATACACTCTATTGAACTTGCTAACTAGGTGATTGGGCGGGTTGTAATCGCCAATTCGATTATAACAACCAACAACCATCTTCTTGCATAAGTGTTCGACCTTATGCCAATAAGAAGAATTGCAATCTGCCTTTCTCCATTTGTATGCCAAGATGTAACATTTTACGAATTTGATCAGCTTTGATAAGCCAACAAAGCTCATATTTTCATACTTGGTTCTGTATGTATAGTGTAATAACTATGTGTATTGTTGTAGACAATCATGATCAAGTGTGCGGTTGATTGCTGAATGTTAGAGATAATGGCAATATTATTTAGATAATCATGTTTGGATTTGAATAATGATAGACTTGTTAGGATATATTCTTTGGTTTAGATACAGATCTATTTAAACCAAAAAATATATCCGAAAAACTCTATTATTATTCAAATTCAAACATAATTATCTAAACAATAATGTTATTATCTCTAACACTGAATCACCTGTTGTGTCTCACAGATTCTGCCCATATCATTACTCAAAACAAAAATACTCCCTCCGTCCCATTTTATTTGTCCATGTTTCCTTTTTGGTTTGTCCCAAAATAAGTGTCAACTTTGTGCATTAATTGTTAAATTTCTTCAAATACCCTTTTCTCTTTACAATATTTACAATAAAAAATGTGTAGCATTAAATGCTCCAACAACAACTTAAAGGGCATAAGTGTAAAAATATTAGATCATTTAATATGATTCAAAGCATTAACTACACTTTTCTTAATTTGTGTAAAAAGTCAAACAGGACAAATAAAATGGGACGGAGGGAATAACAATTCTTTTTTGTTCTAAAGCCCCATAAAACAGAGGGACGGCTCTGTTTTTCAGCATATTGTAAAGCATTGATTCCCCTTAAAAAAAAAATTAATACTATTAAAGAAGGAAAATTCGAGCACCATTTAGGTGTAATTGTAAGGACTCATTTTAAAATGTTATTCATGTACATCTGAAAATATTTGAATAATACATAAAGAATGCATGAATTATTCTTCACCCTGTGTTCAGATCTCCCTCAAGAACAGAACTCCAAATAGAACAAAAAGAAAATTAAAAAATAATTGCAGGAATGTGAGAGACATTTAGTATGGTTTCTCTCCATTAAAATTTCCTGGAGGATCATATTCACATACAAAGAAAACACCTTTTCCCATAACACACTTCACCACATCACATCCAATCTTGGTTGTGTCCCTCCACACAATTTGTGTGTAATGCCCACAATCCTGACCCAAAGCACAAGTGTTCTCAGAATAGTTGTACCATCTTCCTTCCGATAACCATGCCGAGGTTGCCTGAGCCGGTGTCCATCGGGTGCCGCTACCCCAGAAGAGGTTCTCTCCATAAGGTCCATTAGAATGCATTAAGGAACAATCCCTTCGTCTTTTGTTTGCATAGAATTTAGCATAGGTTGTCAAGTTTACATCCCATACTAATGGTTGCATTCCAATGGCGGCCCTGGCAGCATTCTGAGGTGACAAAAATTGGAAAATTTGTTTTGGGCTTGGCTTTGCATAGATAAGGATGTTGCAGGTGATGTTGAAGAGGAGGAAGATGAAGATGAAGATGGAAGAACCATAAGATGGTCTCATCCGTTTGAGTTGTGAAGAAAAATGGATATTGGAGAAATTGAGTTGAAGAATTCTCGTTTACAAGTTACAACGACATCTCTAACTGCTCTCACCGGACTATTTATACATAAATTTTCCTCTATAAAAAAAAAAAAAAAAAATACATGATATTTTTCTTGGGAATCGAAATTAATACAGGCCATGATATTGCATATACCGGTAGAAGATACGGTGGCGGACGCAGGATATCCAATAGGAGGAGCAATGAAATTTTGAAGAGACAAATTAAAAAATTAAGAGGGCAAACAAAATACTTAGTACCTATTTCTTTTGTTCCGATTTTTTTGAGGCAATTACCAAAAAATTTTGTTTCATTTTATTTGAGTCAATTACATTTCCAATGAATCATTAATGGTATTTTTTTTTGTTTTACCTTTATTTATTATAATATGATAGATAAAAAAGAATGTCACATTAATTATAGGGAGAATTGGCTATATAGCCTTTTTTCAACAAATTCTTGGCTGTGTTTTTTTCCGTTTTTTTGACCGCGATTTTCTCCATTTTTTTTCACAAATGCGCACGATCTTAAGGTCCTCAAATCTCTATAGGGTTCCTCTTCCCAATTAGGGTTTAGTTTGGTTCAAAAAACACCTAAAACGCGAAGATTTAGAGGCTTCAAAAAGACTGTTTACACCATTTCTGAACAAAAAAGACTATATCCCCAAGATTTGTGGTCAAACACCCTTTTTAACCTTAAGCCCCTTAATTATATCCGAGGACTTTTTAGTCATTTCAAATTAAAGTTAATGCATTAACTCACTTTCTTAATATGCGTGATTTTGACAACTGTCTCAGATAATTTGAAACGGAATGAGTATATTAGTAATATTTTGGGAACAAGGAGAGGCAGTTGCCGCCTTGATTATACATAGGTCTGTCAATGAGAACAGATGTTTGGTATCCATTCATGTCTCGAATAAAAATCATCTCCATTTTCCGTCCAAAATATACTCTCGTCGTTCTTATTTAACTGTTGCACTTGCCAATTTTGTTTTTTTTTATATGTCATAGTTATATTTCCAATACATATTTTAATACTCTTTTCGTTTTTCAATATTATTTTTGAATTTTCTAGACTCATTCAACCAATCAATATTTCATATTCAATACACCACTATATTTTTCAAGATTTTTTTAGTATTTTATAATGAAAATCAACACAATAAATCACTTTCTTAATCTATGTGTTTTTCTCAAGCGCGACATATAATTAGAAACGGAGGGAGTATAAGTTAAAAGAAATAATGATGTATTATAACGAGAATATATAATTGTACCTAATAAGTCATTGCTTGAACCGGGGAACTCTCACCCTGAAGACTCACAAATATTATTCCATATCACTAATTTATGGGACATATTTGTGTGGAAATGAGATTTTGATGTAAAGTAATGAGTGAAACGATCAGAACCACACAGTTTAAATATAAAATAAAATTGTGTGGTTTATATTAAACCACATGGTATCCACATATGTAGGGATACCACCAAAAGTATTTCCATAACATTATCAAAAAAGAAAAAAGAAAAAAAAAAAAAAAAAGGAGAGTATTTCCCCTAATTTATATTATGGCACTAGTATCCTGTCATTATTACAGGTGATATTCTATCATTAAAGCAGTACACTTTAATATGTGAATAAAATGTATAATATATGACATAGTGTAGTGGGATATACTCTCTCCGTTTTTGTATATATGTCGCAGAGAGAAAAATCACACAGATTAAGAAAGTAATTAATATGTGTATTGAAAATGTAAATGTTTTGTTGGTAAATGAGTTTTTAGTATTGGAATTGTGTTTTTTTTATTGGAGATGTAAATATTTTGTCGGTAAAGGAAGAAAAAACAATAAATGTTGCATTGAAAATGTAAAATGACAGATAAATAAAAAATGGTAAAAACTGAAATGTGACAGATAAAAAAAACGGAGGGAGTATCATTTTCCAATTCTTTTACTGTCCGACACAAACGCCTAATGATAGATTCTCGCATTAATTAATGGGGAGTGATAGGTTTCTTTCATTGCTTCACACCATTTTTACACCATCATCATCTCACCATATATTTTTCACTTGTAAAAAAAATTGAAAAAACTTGAAAAAATCACACCACAAGATTATCTTGGGTGTAAACATGGTGTAGAATTTAGAGAGTAACTCTATCATTACCCTTAATTATTCAAAACTTAAAATAAAACCAATCTTCTTATTTCGGGTCACCGCTACCGTCATGGTAGATTTATGAAGCACATTGGGGCACATGCCCCCACCCGATTGGACTAACAACAATAGAAAAAAATACTATTAATACTAAAATTGTTATAAAATATCTAAACTATGTAGTTGAAGTACTCTTAAGTATTTATCTCCATTCAAAGGAAGGAAACAAAGAGGAAAATATATATGCAAAACTTCTCTGCAAATGTTTTTTAGCAAGTGGAAAATATGTTGTCTTATTCATATTAATTCCTCTTTCTATTACACCATACACATATATATTTATACACCTAATTAGATAGCCGGCCTAAACAATTGAATTAAGAAATACCATGTGATATGACCTGTGAAGCCTAAAGGTTATCACGTGATCACAGCTGCTGACTGGTTAATTTAGGATAACTATCTTATGCGATCTGCTTTAATAAAAGCATGATATATTACATTGTGCGCTTTAAAGACTTAATTATTAAGAAACTAAATGCCAATATGTAAATTTAGTATTTCACTGAGAGATATATTATATCTAATGGACATCCACACATTACGTGTTATATTTATAACACAAGTTATAACACGTAATATTTGTAACATTCCCCCTTGGATGTCCATTTCACAAAGAATCTGCCTCGTTAAAACCTTCACTATGAAAAAAACCTGTGGGAAAAAATCATAATGAAGAAAAAGAGTCACGCCCATTTGTGTTTTACTCCCCCTGATTTGAACATCTCGACAAATCTTTAAGTCGGCGCATTCCGATCTTTCTCAGCAATTTCTCAAATGTGGCAATGAGCAATGCTTTAGTGAACAAATCTGCTTTGATTGTCACACGATCCGATTTGTTGAACATCGATATCACCTTTCTTCAAGAAGATCATGCGTAAAGAAGAATTTTGGTGATATATGCTTTGTCGATGCGCGCTTTTATATAGCCTCTTTTCAATCGAGCTATACACGCCGCATTGTCTTCATACAATGTGGTTGGTTTATCTTTGTCAAGGGGTAAACCGCAACTCTCCCGGATGTAATGTGTCAATGACCGCAACCAAACACATTCTCGACTGGCTTCATGAATAGCTATTATTTCAGCATGATTCAATGATGTCGCAGTCAAAGATTGTTTAGTTGAACGCCATGAGATTGCCGTACCACCACTAAGAAATAAGTAGCCCGTTTGCGGCTTTGCTTTGTGAGGATCTGATAAATATCCCGCATCAGCGTAACCAACGATCTCCGGACTTGATTTATTTGAATAGAACAATCCGAGATCTATTGTCCCTTGTAAATACCGGAACATTTGTTTGACTCCGTTCCAATGTCGTTTCGTTGGAGCCGAGCTAAACCTGGCCAATAAATTCACAGAGAAAGAGATATTTGGTCTAGTATTATTGGCTAGGTACATTAATGCACCGATAGCACTGAGGTATGGTACTTCAGGACCAAGCACCTCTTCATTCTCTTCATATGGTCGGAATGGATCTTTATTAACATCAAGCAATCTAACAACCATTGGGGCACTCAATGGATATGATTTGTCCATATTGAATCGTTTCAGGATTTTCTTTGTTTAGGTCGATTGATGCACAAAGACGCCATCTTCTAGATGCTCAATTTGTAAACCAAGACAAAATCTCGTTTGTCCAAAATCTTTAACGTCAAATTCTTTCTTGAGATAATCAACGGCCTTTGAAACTTCTTCAGGAGTTCCAACAATATTTAAGTCATCAACATATACAGAGATTATTGCAAATTGTGATTCACATTTCCTGACAAAAACACATGGACAAATCAGATCATTTTTGTAACCCTCTTTAATTAAGCTTTCACTAAGACGATTATACCACATTCGTCCAGATTGCTTTAATCCACATAAGGACTTTTGTAACTTGACAGAATAAATCTCTCGAGGATTTGATTTACACGCTTCAGACATTCTAAATCCTTCTAGGACTTTCATATAAATATCAGTGTCAAGTTTCCCGTATAGATAAGTTGTAACAACGTCCATAAGAAGCATTTCGACCTTTTCATGTACTGCTAGGCTCACGAGGTATCGTAATGTTATCGAATCCACTACAGGTGAATATGTTTCTTCGTAATCGATACCTGGCCTCTGCGAAAAACCTTGGGCAACAAGTCGTGCTTTATATCTCAATATTTCATTTCTATCGTTTCGTTTACGCACGAATACCCATTTGAATCCTACTGGCTTTATCCTTTCAGGGGTACGGACTACAGGTCCGAAAACTTCACGTTTTGCCAGTGAATTCAGTTCTGACTTAATGGCATCTTGCCATCGTGGCCATTCTTTTCTATTTCGACAATCTTCAATCGATGTCGGTTCATGGTCCTTGTTTTCTCCCATTACTTCAAGTGCAACATTATATGTGAAGATATGATCAACGATTACATCATCTCGGTTCCATTTTGTCCCAAAAGTTACATAATTAATTGATGTTTCTATAGACTCCCCGGGGTCTATAATTTTAAAGCTCTTCGGGATCTCATCATCAATTTTGGAATCGTCAGCTTGATCACTTTGATCATTTTTTCCTCTTTTCTTTCGAGGATTTTTATCTTTCGCACCAACCGGTCTACCACGCTTCAGGCGCGGTTTAGATTCACTTGCAATAACATTCTTATCAAGTCCTTCTGGAATTGATATACGAGCTGGAACATTCGCAGCTTCTATATATGATTTAGTGACTCTACTGGAATCATTAAATGCATCAGGCAATTGATTTGCTATTTTCTGCAAATGAATAATTCTCTGAACTTCCAGTTCTCATGAACTAGTACGAGGATCAAGAAATCCTAACGTTGTTTTCCAAGAGATTTCATTATCTTTCTTATGAACTTCGGGTTCATTTTCTCCCCCTAATCTCGGGAAAACGGTTTCATCGAAATGGCAATCTGCAAACCTTGCAGTAAACAAGTCACCCGTCAGGGGTTCTAGATATCTAATGATGGATGGTGAGTCATATCCCACATAAATGCCCAATCTTATCTGTGGGCCCATCTTAGTACGTTGCGCTGCCGGCGCAATCGGTACATAAACGGCACATCCAAATGTCCGTAAATGAGAAATATTAGGCTCATGACCAAAAGCTAATTGATAAGGGGAGAATTTATTGTAGCTTGATGGTCTAATGAGTAAAAGTGCAGCCCCATGCAATATTGCGTGTCCCCATGCAGACACGGGTAGCTTTGTTCTCATTAACATCGGTCTAGTAATTAACTGTAATCTTTTAATGCAAGATTCAGCTAGACCGTTTTGCGTGTGAACATGAGCTACTGGATGTTCCACGGTAATTCCAACAGACATACAATAATCATCAAACACATGTGATGAATATTCTCCAGCATTATCCAACCGAATACTTTTAATCGGAAAATCTGGAAATTGTGCTCGTAGGCGGATTATCTGTGCAAGAAACTTTGCAAATGCCATATTACGAGTCGACAATAGTGATACATTCGACCATCTACTGGATGCGTCGATTAGGACCATAAAATATATAAATTGTCCACTTGGTGGATGAATAGGTCCACATATATCACCTTGGATTCTTTCCAAGAATGCTGGTGATTCTGTTGCCACCTTCATAAAAAATGGTTTCATAATCATTTTCCTTGAGAACAAGCAACACAAGAGAATTCGCCGGCACTTAAAATCTTCTGGTTTTTCAAATACGTGGCCTTGTGAATTCTCAATTATATTTCTCATCATATTCGATCCAGGATGTCCTGCATTTATCATGCCATATTTTATAAACATTAGAATCATTAAACTTACGGTTTCTTCAGTATGGTATGATTCAATCGCACTGATTTTAGTATAATATAGCCCCGAAGAAAGTGATGGAAGCTTTTCCAGTATATGTTTCTTTCCGGAAACATTTATCGTTATACACAGATATTCAGTATATGTGTCATTCTTAGTTTCAATATGGTATCCATTTCGGCGGATATCCTTAAAACTTAATAGATTTCTTCGGGCTTTTGAAGAAAATAGTGCGTGATTGATAGTAAATTTCGTTCCTTCAGGGAGAAATATAACAGCCCTTCCAGAGCCTTCTATCACTTTCGAATTGCCACAGATTGTGTTAACATTTATCTTTTCTTTCTTCAGGGAAGAAAAGTATTTTTCATGTTTAAATATGGTATGTGTAGTGGCACTATCAATTAAACAAACATCTTTATTGATATCCAATACACCATCTGTATACATACCTTCTTCAAGAAGATAACAAAAGTACAACATTCAGAAAAACACACCAACAAAAGGAAACTACTATAGTACAAGGAAACGAAAAGAAAACTACTATATTACAAGAAAGCATTAAACTAATTTAAACATTTTCTTGATCATTTGATCCTTCAGGAATCATCAAGAAACTATCCATGTCCAAATTCACCATATCATCATCAGCATCAGTATTAACATCAACATAAGTGTCATCATCTTCAGGATGATCACGGTACACAAGATTTGCTTCACGATCTTCAACTGGTTTTTTCAATGATGCTTGATAGAGTAGGACAAGATGCTCCGCCGTACGACAGGTACATGACCAATGACCTTCCATTCCACAACGGAAGCATTTATCATCATTAATTTTCTTTTCATTGCGTTTCCCATGATCCGTCTTCTGGGGACCATTTTGTTTCTTACCATGATCGGTATCATTATGATATGGCTTATATCTTCCACAACCGCGTCCATGACCACGGCCTCGTCCACGGCCTCTTCCACGGCCACGACCACGTCCACGACCGCGACCACGATCAAAATTTGATGACTGAACCAAATTCACTTCAGGGAATGGGCTAACACCAGTCGGTCGGGACTCGTGATTTTTCAACAAAAGTTGATTATTCTGCTCTGCCACAAGAAGGCATGGTATAAGCTCATAATATTTTTTGAACCCTTTTTCTCGATACTGCTGCTGCAGGAGCATATTCGAGATATGAAATGTGGAATATGTCTTTTCCAACATAACCTCATCAGTTACTTTATCACCACATAATTTTAACTGAGAGGTGATTTTAAACATGGCTGAATTAAACTCGGTCACGGTTTTAAATCTTGCAGCCGCAGATTAAGCCAGTCAAATCTGGCACCAGGATGAGTCGACAACTTCAGGTGATCGTATCTATCCTTTAAATTATGCCACAATTCAGAAGGATCTTTTACCGTAAGGTATTCATTTTTCAACCCATCTCCAAGATGATGTCGAAGGAAGATCATGGCTTTGGCTGGATTCATCATTGTCCGTAACAATAGTATTGCCAAGCCCCATAGATTCCAGATGGATCTCCACGTCCATCATCCACGATAGATAATTTCTTCCGGAAATATCTAGTGGTACAAACTCTTGCCTTGATATGTTAGCCATAACATAAACAAACGAAAATGGATTGACTAAGATTACCTCCACGCTATGTCAACGTTTTCCGAGTAATTTTCTGGACGCCTTACTCAGCACCGGTAGAGACTCGTGCTGATAACGTGTTATAAAATATCTAAACTATGTAGTTGAAGTACTCTAAGTATTTATCTCCATTCAAAGGAAGGAAACAAAGAGGAAAATATATATGCAAAACTTCTCTGCAAATGTTTTTTAGCAAGTGGAAAATATGTTGTCTTACTCATATTAATTCCTCTTTCTATTACACCATACACATATATATTTATACACCTAATTAGATAGCCGGCCTAAACTATTGAATTAAGAAATACCATGTGATATGACCTGTGAAGCCCAAAGGTTATCACGTGATCACAGCAGCTGACTGGTTAATTTAGGATAACTATCTTATCGCTATGATCAGTTTAATAAAAAATAATATATATATTATACGCGCTTTAAGACTTAATGATTAAGAAACTAATATGCAAATTTAGTATTTCACACTTTATGAGTATATATTATATCTAATGGACATCTACACATTACGTGTTATATTTATAACACAAATTATAACACGCAATATTTGTAACAAAAATGACATTGTTTTTAGCTTAATGGAATAGAAATTTCCGTCCTTATCGTCAGCCTTCACCTTTAAAAAGGAGGGTGACTGTATCCCACATTGAAAGTGGAGGAAACACATCACCACCATATAAATATGAGGTATAAAGATCTTGTCAATTCGGGTTAGCCCTTTTAGACCAAACGAGGACAACGATCTAAACAGTTGATCGAACCATTTACGACTATATAAGCGCAAATCCAGCGCCAGCGGTGCAGAGGCGTTACATAATGGTATTCAAAGCAAACTGGCATAGGAGGTTGGCAAGGACGGAGGTATGTGAAATGTTGAGGGGGGCTAAGCCCACCCGGACAAAAAAAATATCACACTAAAAATTCTATATGATCCAGTTTGATCCGTCAAATTTTCTTAATCCAGCACACCCGATAAACCGGATATAGTTCATTAGCCCACCCTATATTTAAATCCTGGCTCCGTCCTTGGCGGTGGGGCCACCTCTAGAATCCTATGGTAGGGATGAACTGAGAAGGGATGAACCAAGACTAGTCCAGCGGGACAACTAAATGTCACACAATGAGAGGAGACTAGTCCAGTGGGACAACTAAGAATGTGACATCCCACACTGGAAGTGAGGGAAGCTGTCTTGTCAACTAGGGTTACCTTTTTAGAACAAACAAGGATGGCGGTCTATGCAGTTGACAGGACTATTTATGATTCATTTAGCGCAACCAGGTTAGCCTTTTTAGAACAAACAAGGACGGCGGTCTATGCAGTTGACATGACTATTTATGATTCATTTAGCGCAACCAGGCCCGTGGTCTAAGAGCGTTACAGTGACAACCTCATTTGCAATTTTACTGTCTCCGAACTTTTGAGTCTTGACATGAGAGAATCATGTGTATTTTTCTTCTACACCATAGTAGCTCCAATTTCTAGATCTTTGAAACAAGTAAGTCTAAATTTTATTCAATCTCTTTTTGCGAACATGTCTTTTGTTAGGCGAACTTTGTTGGATGATGCTTTTAGTAAGGATATTTAAGAAGTCGCGCCGCGATCATCCTGTTCCATAGTCTGTAGATGAATCTCGTGATTCTTCTTCTATTGATACACCAGTATTTGCTAGGACCGGACAATGTCCGGCCAGAGCTATTCCTTCTACCCTTGCTGATGGATGGGTGGCATCTTATTGTGCTAAACATGATATAAATATGGAAACTATTAGCCCAATCCTTCATTCATGCTCCTAGAGAGCTAATAACCTTCCTGAGGGCTACTGTACAGTTTATTGTGAGCAGTTGGCCAATGATTCATGCCATTAATCATGTTCTGATTCATTATAATCCGAGTTTTCCCAGCTTAGCCCCAATGGTATTAGGACGCTCGTCGGCATTGCCATTTATTGCAGAATAGTAGGTGTTCCGTATCCACCTCCATTGTTTTTTACTTTCTTCAACATAAAAAATGCCAGATCGTTGCGAGCTGATACATATTCGTCAATAGGTCTACCCAAGAGACAGGTGTGCCTTTTCTATTTCTGATAATCCTCCATCTTATGCCAATAAATGGAAGAAAAGGTTTTTCTTTGTTTGATCCGGCGGTTTAGCTGGAATGAACCACAGGAGGAACACCCATCTGGATAATGATTCACATGTACTTCGTTCGAATGTTAAACACTGTTATTTGAATTTGAAAGAATGGTGCTTATCTCACCACTTTTTTATTCTCCTTGGAAGCGCTCGAACTAGCCGAACCGGAAAGTGTCGGGCTTGGGAATTATAAGCCTCTCTTGGCAGAGTTTGAAAGTGGACGTAAGGCCTTCTTATTCATGTTTTTCTGTTCATATTTGAATTTTTCTGCCTTGCGCTTTGTCTTACATACTTCCTTGTGTTATCTTTTTTGTAGTGTATTTTATTATCGGGTGTTTTAGGTAATCCAATGGGTCCCCAGAAAGCTCCTATCGCCAATGATGGTCTGAGAGCTGTTGAAACTTAGGCTTCCGGGGCCGGTGATCAAACTTTATAGCACCAAGTGCGAGAGTTGTACCCGCACATGTCATTACTTTTGCATCCGAGGATGTTGCAGTTCCTAAAGCCTGGACTCCTATTGATAGAGCAACTTCTCCTACCACCAGATCGATCACTTAGTTTGGGTCGGGGTTGAGGAACTTACTGCTCACAGCTGAGCCTTCTCATTCCTTTGTCGGGTCATCGGCTCTTAAGAGGAGGAGGTCTTCGCATTCTAGGGAAAAAAGTGGATCCTCAAGCAGAAGAAGAATCGTTGAAAATGCTTAGGTTTTTGTGGTTGCCACATCTGAAGAGGTTGTTGTCTCCTCTATAACTACAGGTGCTTCTCTGGAAGCAAATGGTCATATATCAGAAGGAGCTCTTATAACAACAGTTGCTTCTATGTCCGATGGACATTTTCTTGCTCCAGCCGCTCATCCACCTATGAGCTCTACATCGGGGACGGGTGCTGATCCGGTTGGGGATTCGATCCGAACCCTCTGTGAATCACCAATCCTTGGGATCAGATTCAAGTTCTGATGAAGATCGGCAAGGCCCCGATTTGCATTAGTTTGCTCGTATTTTTATAGTTTGGGTCTAGTTTATCGTCATTGTTTCGATATTATTATAAGTATTATTAGTCTTTTTATTTATTTTAGAGAGTCCAATAGTGGGCCTTGTTAATCCCAAACATAGTCTTTTATTATTTATAAATATTTAATATTTAATTTATATTTTGGCCCATTTAAGGCCCATTAATTGTGTTAGAAATTGTAGGAACCCTAGCAGTCAGTGTAAGCCTATATAAATGATATATCATTGTATTTTATGGAGTGGAAGTTGAATAATATATTAATATTGCCGCTATTACGGTGTTTTCGGGTGAATCTCGTGGATTCGAGAGGAATTCATTCTTTTGGGTTTATCAGATCTGTTGAGCCGTAGGTTTGTGGGCACCCGCGTATCTTAGGAGTCTAATCACGGGTTGATTAGGAGTCTAAGGTGCACCTCAAGGAGCTGGTCATAGGTTGATCAGGAGTCGAGGGAGGCTCGTTTATCCGTTTCTTTGTGTTCATCGTGTTCGTGGTGTCGAGATTACCTTTAACGGTCCGCTGAATTCACATCAATTGGTACCTAATTTTTGTCAAACATTTTTTTGAACTCTATTTTTTTCGGTAGACCAAAAACTTGCTAACTTTATATCACTTCTTTGTACAGTTCTTTGTATAGTATTTTGGCTAGTACTAAAATATCCAGTTTATACCAAAATGATGAAAGATATATTGAAGCAAAGACTACGAACACAAGGTGGGCTGGTTTTTTTTTTTTCTTTTTTCTACAAATTATCCTTTTCCTTCATGGCTGAGGAAAAAAAGGCTAATGAGCTTTTCGTTTAAAAAAAAAGGGATATCACATCCATGGAATACTACAAATTTCATACCATTTGCGTTGTTGGAGGGAGAGGTTGTCATATGTACATTGATGAGCTCCAGTGTGATAATTTGGTTAGCCCCGAGGTGATTGAGAAATTACACATTTCTACTATCAAGATTCCTCACCCTTGCAAGATTACGAGACTTAGTGGTTGTGAGGAGGTAACAGTTACTCGACAAGCGATGATTTCTTTTACCATTGGGAGGTATAGTGACGAGGTACTTTGTGATGATGTGCCATTAAAAGAAGGTCATCTAATCTTAGGTAGGCCTTGAATACATGAAAGAAATGTGCACAATGATAAATCCCTCAATCGTTATTCTTTGAAATTCAATGGCAGAAAATCCACTCTTGTACCCTTAACTCGCAAACAAGAGCGTGAACTTCAAAAGAAAGCAGCTAATGGGTGTGAGAATAAAGATGGAGTGGGGAATGAAAAGAGGTTGTAATTGCAAAAATGGAAGAAAATGAGCGTCCAACAATAGAAGAGAATGTGGATGAAAAAGTTATAATTGTGAAGGAGGAAGAAAGCAAGCCACCAATAGTGGAGGAGACAGTGGATGAGAAGAAAGATGAAAGGGAACAACCACTATTAGAGGAGAAAGCGGAATCTGATGTTTCACTGACCACTTCCTCGTGCCCTATTTTGTCTACTTTGCAGGTACACAAAGATGATCCAATTGAGGATATTTTTGGGCCGATGGTTACGCATAAAATTGCCCATCTGAAGCATTTGGATGTTCTTGAGCCGGTTGACAGTGGTGGAAAACCAGAGCACATTTTCCTTGACCCGTTTGAGAATCATTGTTTTGTCATTCCAAATTTATGTTTCTATGATTATATCTCTACCAAGAAGGACTACATTCACATCCATAGCATGCCGAGATATGCTTGTTATGTTATGTTGGTGAAGCATGGATTGTCAGCTCAGCTTGACATTATATGAAGTTATCCTTGTGCCTTATATTTGATCCAGGCATCTCTTCAATTATTTAAGTGGTTTGTCCGTCAATGATTATTGATCAACTATACGACATCCTATCGATTCGAGGACGAATCATCTCGAAGAGGGAGGGAATGATGAAGATCAGCAAGGCCTCGATTTGCATTAGTTTGCTCGTATTTTTATGGTTTGGGTCTAGTTTATCGTCATTGTTTCGATGTTCTTATTATAAGTATTATTAGTCTTTTTATTTATTTTAAAGAGTCCAGTAGTGGGCCTTGTTAAGCCCAAACAGAGTCTTTTATTATTTTAGAAATATTTAGTATTTATAATATCTTGGCCCATTTAAGGCCCATTAATTGTGTTAGAAATTGTGGTAGCCCTAGTCGTCAGTGTAAGCCTATATAAAGGCTATGTCATTGTATTTTATGGAGGGGATGTTGAATAATATATTAATATTGCTGCTATTACGGTGTTTTCGGGTGAATCTCGTGGATTCGAGAGGAATTCATTCTTTTGGGTTTATCAGTTCTGTTGATCCGCAGGTTTGTGGGCACCGCGTATCTTAGGAGTCTAATCATGGGTTGATTAAGAGTTCACAAGTTGATCAGGAGTTGAGGGAGGCTCGTTTATCCGTTTCTTTGTGTTCATCATGTTCTTGGTGTCGAGATTACCTTTAACGGTCCACTGAATTCACATCAAGTTCCCTTGCTGAAGGAAAGCTAGATGGGGCCTTCCACCTTCTCCGGATAGCTTCCACATTGGTGTGTCTCTAACGGTTAATGACCTAGTGAATGATCTGAATGTGGCCCGCTCTTGGTGGAAAATTTTCCTCCTTCTTAAGGACCGGGACATGCAAGTCACTTCAATAATTCTATGTTGGCTGACCAACTGTACCATCTGATGGCCACTGTAATTTTTGCTTAGTGTTAATCTGTATTTTTACACTTAGGAAAATATGTTGTATTCGACTATGACCCTTTTCTTTTCTGTAGGATTCTGTATGGATGCATGAGACGTATCTCCAACTGAATGTCTAACCGATCTGAGCAGCTTCAGGCTGAGCTGGTCCAACCGCGTATGGAGTTGGATGCCTTGAAAAAGGCACAAGAGAATGTTAATATTATAAATTCATAGCATATATTAATTAAAATACATAATTAATTAATGAATTAGTTAATTAAATATCCTTTATTTTACAAGAGAAAAAAGTTTCTTATTCACTATTCCTTAATCATAAGCCTAAGAAGCTAGGAAGGTGGCGCCACCCTTTCCTATATAAGGGATGAGATGCCAATTTTTCTGTATCAAAATGTAACTTGCAAATTCACAAGTACAAGAGAGAGATTACTGAGAGAAAGTTGTGAGACGAAAGTTTAGTGGTGGAGCTTTCCGAGTAGCAGTCATCTGATGATTCTGGAAGTTGTTCGTGTGGATAATCACTAGAGGACGAACACTTGAGCGGCTTTGTGCTTAAACCATCAATTGGAGATAAAGCGTCGATTTTGTTATGATTCATTATCTCATATTTTATGTTTTAATTGTTCACCGGAGTCAGTTCTTGGGTTAAAACGAAATAAGAAATTTAAATTTAGGTACGCAACCCATTTGATTTCCTTACATAGTAATATGTAACCGCTATCTGAGATGGGGTATGACTTTCCTTGTATTGAATATACATGACTGATGTGAGTTGCACCATGTTAGCAATAAGGAACATAGGACGTTATGTCGGACAGATGACGACCTGCGCCACATCAGTAATATAAGACAGAGGACGACATGCGTCGTGTCGACAAATGATACACAAGGGTGTCCTACACCATGTTGAAGATGAGTATTCTATTAGAGGCCCGATATCTAGGTGAGCCTATGTCAGTTTATGTTGATGTCAGATCGTAGATGATTTCCTACTGAAGCCCAGGCTCGTTTTCTGGTGATGGGCTATAGAATAGAACTAAGGCGAGATCGGCCCAAATATGTATATGGTATTTATGAGGCTTGATGAGTGCCACATGTAGGATGTCGATTACACGCATCTCAACATGCATTAGAGCCATGTATTTTTACTCTATTTCACATAATATACTTTTATTGTGCGTGAGAGTATCTAATAAAAGATGATAATGTATGTCATTTGATACAACATTCGTAAAACTGTTGTACTGTAAAAATATTCTATCAAAGCAATGGCAACTTTATAACTCAACACATCCGATGAAACCTACAAATTATCCGCAGTTTATGCAAGGACAAACAGGGGCGGATGCACCCATATGGGTGGGGGGGCATTAGCCCACCCTCGGATCAGGAGAATACACTACTGTATATGTTATGTATTTTTCTCCACGCCTCATTAAGTATATTTTCGCCCCTATCATCTATAAAAATGCGATAATTTGACATAAATCATTTATCATGTAAATAAAAAAAAACATAGTTATTACCAAAGTAGTACGTTTAAAAAATTATTAATCGGTTTCGGAATATTGGTTTCTTTCAAAAATATTGTTTGTAGTTCTTTAAAATTTTAATTTATTGATAGAAGTAGAAGAGTTTATGTGTTCGGATAGGATCCTGCGATATATAGTAGTGTTTTTTCATCATATAAAGCGAAATGCAAGTCGTTTTTTTTTGTTGCAATGTATAGTATTTTTTTCCGAATGGTAAGGGCAGGAAAAAAAAGAGATTGTCTTTTCACACAAAACATGTTTTACATATTCCAAGAGCGGGAGTGGGCTTAGTTTTGATATTTAACACACGTATCATTCTGACTCTAAATGAGTCAGGAAATGTATATTATTCAGACCATGTTACAAGTCTGGAACATTATGTTTTCCAGACCAATTTTTGGTCTGAATAAAGAGACATTATTATGTACGCTTGATAAACAATACGGACCGTTTTACAGGCAAAATAACGTTTTCTGCTCCTATTTCTAGTCAGAATATGACCACGGCACTCTGAAATTTTTGAAAACGTATCGGACCATTCTAGAGGCCGGACATGTAATGTTTTCTTGACCACGTTCGGGTCAGAATAAGCTAAATTATTCTAACCACGTTTGAGTAGTTATAACCCTATCTCAAGTAAGAATATAAAAACGTCGCGTATCGGACCATTTTAGAGGCCAAACATGTAATGTTTTCATGACCATGTTCTGGTCAGAATAAACTAAATTGTTCAGACCACATTTCGGTAGGTATAATGTCCTACATTCTAACCAAACTCCGGTCAGAATGTAGATGCGTAAATCAAAAAAAATAAGGGCAAAATTGGAAAACAAAATATTGTGTAATAAGACAAAATTTTGTGTGAAAAGATATTTCCAAAAAAAAACCACAACACTTCTATATATTTTTTTTATTGCAAAAAGATATTTAGAATTATAACTAGTTTTAGTCTTTCTAATTTTTGTTCTAGGTATTAATTGGTACTCTCCATCCCTCCTTTTGTAAACTGTTGTTAAGGCTGACTTTGCTTCTTAATAAATTTTTTTTTTTGAGATAGAAAAAAAACCTGATTTTAAATGTAAATATTCGAAGAATTTCACTAGTCAACTTTGCGCTGGCAAGCATGTTCAATAATGATTTGCACATTTGCTCGGGGCTGGAATATTATATCAGGTCAAGATCATATTTAATAGCATTGCTTCTGTAATATTAGATTATAATTATAAGAAAATTAATTAATTCTTTTCAAAAAAAAAAAAAATTAATTAATTAATTATTTTTTAGAATTGCTTTTAATTGTTTTCCGCTGCTCGATATAGAAAGGAACTTCCTTTGTTATCTGTATATTCTTTTCTTGTTAGCAAAGAACATGTCGCTAATAATGCATCAGCTGTATATCGATAAGAGGCTTGCGGGGATCATGTGTCCTGTGTTCGTATAACAATGGCTAAATAAAATTTACAAAAGAGAACCAACACGGCAACACCTTTTGAGAGAAAGAACCGTAATGACCTGAATCAGCAATGAAGGGTATTTTTGTAATACCCCAAAAGTTTCTATAAGGGTAAAATAGTAATAAAGGATTTGTTCATTATACTTCCATTTTAATTATTTAACTTACTTAGTAAATAATGAGTAATAGTGAATTAATGGGATTTTATTATTAAAAGAAAACCCCACCCCATCTAATTCTCCATTTACACGCCACTATAAAAAAAACAACGGGAAGACAAAACGTTTTGAAGAAATCTTGAGGAGTAAAGTAAATCAACGGAATCTTCATCTTACTAAGCACTCCGTTTTTCATTTGTGCAGACCGTAGTTGAGAAAAGTGATCACCACGACGCAAGGATTCTTTTGACATCAACATCACCCTATTTCGTATGTATTTACTTTTGGCCCTAGTTTAGAATCTTGATCGTTTCTCGATAAATTCGTGAGTTTTGGTGTTCTAGATTGTTGTAATTGTTATAGTAATCGTACAACATGTTTTTGATTTGTAGAATTCACGTAGAAGTCGAGTAATCACAATAATTTTTGTTATTTGGCTTTGGATCAAATTCTGCTAATCAATTAGGTAAGTGTGTGTTCTATTCGGTTTGGAATGTTAATTGGTGATTGGTATTGTGTATATTATTAATTTGTTAAGGTGTAGTAAGGTTGGAAATCGATTTCGCAATGGATGGTCTGAGTTTTGGCACCGTTTGCAGGTTGTTAGTTGAATCCCCGACCATTTAGCGCTCACCAAACTAGTTTTAGCACACTCCGAAACAAACATGGAATTGGCAGAATGGTTTTGTCACGGTTGGCGCGCGCAAAAGAGGCTTAGTGCAATGATGCAAGGAAGGAAACATGATGATTTTGTTCAGTTTAACGTGTGCCAATAGGGTTTAACGCGTGCCAAAGAGAGCAGAATTTTGAGCAAGGTGTTATGGTTATGTTTGGCGTGCGCCAAAAGGGGTTAGCGCGCGCCAAAGCACCTGTTTAATTATTTTATAATTTTTCTTGTGTATAACATGATGCTATATGTTATGTGTGTCCTGTTGGGACAAAAATTGGAATGTGGCAAAGCCTAACAATTGACTTCCGGTTGCCTCGACTCAACACCATAACTGAGACTCTCTGCGGGATAAGGTGGGAGCACCAGAAGGCTTTTGTTTAGACGTTGCCGGAGAATGACTTAGTAGTTAGTGATCTCTCTGCTATGTGTTAGGTAGTTCAGTATAGAATGGTCTAGGAGTAGAAGTCCCTAGGAAGCCATTTTATGTGAATGAACTTAGGTGGTTAGATTAAATTCATAATAAACATATGCGTGGTGTCTAAAAGCTGAAACGCTATGATCTTTGGTAAGACACATTTTAGCTTCACTGAATGGGCAAGCCACACGGACCAGTCCGTGCCAAATGAGGTACTAAAGGATATGCCATGGTGCATACCGTTACCAGTAAAGTGTCGTTAGATCATAATGTAACATATCATTATTTTGTTGAGGTTTGACTAGTTGGACTAGTTGAGGGGAGTGAGCAAGTGGTGATTGTCGTTCAATAATTGTTAAATATACTTGTGTGTGTTACCGAATCTTTTACCCCATACTGAGTACAATTGTACTTACCTCTTTATGTTTGTTTTCTCCACCCTGAGAAGATTGGTAGGTAGATGAGTTTGGTTACGATGATAGCTTTGATGGAGCTGATGTGTGAACTCGGATTTGTTCTTGAAGACTACTATCTTTATTTTATGCACTTTTAATAAAGTTGTTGAATATTGTAAACATTCAACATTTGAGAGTTTCTAGACTTGTTATCTTTCCGTTTCATTTGGATTTGTAATATATGTAAACAACATTCAGTTATTTGACTTTTCGGTTTTCTTAGACTTGGAGTGGGACTTTTCGATCCTAGTGTTTTTTAGCTAGCATTCCCGAGTCGTTTCTTTTATTATTTTTGTTTTTACTCTGATAACGAATGTGACAGAGGCTTACGTATATATGTTGGAAAGGTGTCCCAAACCCAATCGGGTTGGACCGGATCCTACCGGGTCGGGTCATTTACAGTCTATTTAGTTCATGTAATAACTTTATTATGATTGATAAAAAGCACTTATGTTATTATATATTGTTTAATCTTCATATTATTTGTTGTATATATATAGTAACGTCTATAGTATCAAACTGTGATAGAGAAACCATGATAGTGATTATGGTTGATGAGATCTCTAATCACTATAACAAGTTTGGTACTTAAATGTCTCTAGTCATACATATTGTCAAATGGGACATTGATAGTATAATCAGACTAGCGAGGATAGATCTCATCTATCGAAGTGTAGGGACACTTGGGTATGCGTGGGCGTTCATTAGAGAGTGCGTCGTTTAGGATCGACCCACTTACATTAAGTGTCACACTATGTGGCGGTTGTGTAATTATCCTTTTGACCGGAGTCTTCATGGCATCACGGTGTGGATTTTCATGCTTTGACACTATTGAGGTTTCCCACAGCCACGGGCGATCATGCGATAGTGATTGGGTATGATATTGAAGCATCGCGAGTATACGTGATTGGTCGTCCGGGAATCGCGTGTCCTATGAATGGGATCGAATATCCGAAATGACCTTCTTATAAGAATGTCTAGCTCTCGAGAATCTTTGCAAAGTGGGAGTAAACGTGTTATTCCGAGAGAGCATGATATCCAGATTATAAGATACGATCGTTAATGTATTGACACTCGATGTACGATCGTATGGATATTATTTCAGTGATAGGATTGTAAGTTACACGGTAAATGCTTCACATTAAAAGGTAGTAGTCATTGCTTTTGACTCTTCCGATGATTGGGGGTCACGGTGTGTTGCTATACGCTATCCCGTGATCGTTCGGCATGAAGGGCATTTTGGTAAATTGCACTTTGTGTCTACGGCCAACATATTCGGAAGCCTATCGGGTCACACACATATGAACTTCAAGTCGGATTAAAATGCGGTTATAGTTGATAACCAAATAAGGAAAGTTTATCTCTAGACTATAAAGGCTATAGTGGTAAATTAATATGGTGGTATTTATTTATTATGAATAAATAAAAAAACAAGATATTGATTATATATAAATTATATTAATTAAAAAATATTCCGGAAGTCAATCTTTTGACTATTGGGGCGCCACATTGAAGTGTATAAGATACATTTGAATTATGCACTTTAATTAATAAGATTACCATAATATTAATATAAGATATTAATTGATTTTGGAAAAATAGATTTATGGTAATAAGATAATTATATTCAATATAAGATATTGGCAAAATTAATTATAATAAATGAGATAAATCAATCTAGAAGATTTTCCTTATTTTATTGGGAAAATGTTTTCTTCTCTTCCACACATATGGGGCGCCACTTTTGACTATAAATAAGAGGTGGGTGTCAAGCTCTTTTGTACATCACAATTGCAAGAGCTCATAGTTCTTGTGTAAAATAGAGCAACCTATAGTGAGTTTATGAGAGAAGAAAAAGACTGGTCTAGCAACCGGAGTTTTTCAATAGCAATCCAAGGAGGATTCCAAGAGGAGTTCGTGTGGATTAGCGATAGAGGCGGATGCGTGGGCGGCTTGCGCCTTTATGACTACTCTCCCGTTGACGGTCAAAGCGATGATCTTATAGATCATCTGAGGTATAACCGTCAAACTACTTAACGTGTTTATTGCATTAAACGAAGAACGATCTAGTAAAAGGAAATAAAATTTTAAATTCCGCTGCGTTAAACCAGTGATTTCCTAACAGTGGTATCGGAGCCAGACTTCAAGCTTAAGCAATAAGCATAATTTAATTGCGTAGTAATCAATCGATAGATGCAAGATTTAAATCACGATACGTTAAAACAAAAAAAAATTAGGGTTTGATTTGGGGGGGCTCGGCCGATCGCGGCCCTCCACTCTCTCTGCAGCGGCGGCGGCTTTAGGTCTGCCGTCCGTCGGCTGTCCTCTTCCGATGGGGAGATCGACCCTTTTCGTTTTGTGATATTTATTGTGCATAGATATCTCGGTTGTTTAGTTGTGTCATATGGCCAACCAATGGTTCAAATAATTTGGACCATTGGAAACCATATGACATATTATTTTTTCCAAATTTTGATTTGGAATAGGCTCAGCCTTTTCAATTATTTGATTTGTAAAGCTTGCTGCAAAGCCATTTCTAAAATTTTGATTTTGAAAAGTGGCGAGGCTTAAACCAAAATTATTTGGCCTTTCCAAATATTTGATTTAGAATAGCTCAGCCCTTTTCAAATATTTGATTTGTAAAGGCGCAGCTGCAGCCACTTCCAAAATTTTGATTTTGGAAAGTGCTGCCTAAGCCAAATTTAGCTTTGGAATGGAAACAAATAGGAGACTTTATAATTTTAATTTTATTTTGAAAAGTTCAAATTTAATTGAAATTAAAAATTGATTTAAAATTAAATTTTAATTTTAATTTTCGATTAAGTCATATAATTAATTAAATGTTATTTAATTATTTGATGTGATAAAATAAGACGCATAAGTAGTTAAAATTAGAATTTAATCGTTTTCATAAGATAAAATTGTATGGATTAGATGTGTAGATATAATGTCATTATATGGACCCCGATTGATCATGGACTCGACCAATAGGATAGATGAGAATGTTTTCTTTATGTTGGTTTTTGAAAATTGTCATAGGCCGTTATGAAGAACGCGTGACCTAGTTTACTTTTTGCATTTATCCCATTCCAGTTAGCTCCCCCCGTGTGCGGCGGGTGTAATTATTTATTAGATAAATTATTATGTAACAAGAATGGAGCAAGAAGATGATGACCAAGGAGAGATAAAGAACCCATTGGCATACAAAGAATAAACATCCTATTAGCGATTCTGAGATACCTTTAGTTTGTGACCCACGGTTTACGTCGGTTTGTATTCAAACCGCACTTTAGAAAAAGTCCATGATCATACCGGTTATTTTGTGCGCGGAATGTTGTGTATGTTTTACTTTATATGATATCGTAGTAATATGCACATAGTAGATGAGACCATAATTAAACCAAATTAATTAAGTGAATTAATTTAAAATTATTCCCACACCAAAATCGAGCCAAAATTGTCTCCCAATATTATAATGACGGTGAAGAGCCCTTGTTCGGATCCAACTGATCGACCACCGTCGGGAGTTGACCTACCACGGGTATATCGCTATTATTGAGATATGATCGTTACGAGATCTCGTGAATATTGGGTTATGACTCGACTAAAGTCTTTCGGTGATTGGCCACCGTCAGGGCCGTCTGACTTTAGAGACAAGGGGTTGACTACCACATAGAGATGCGGATTGTCAAAGAGTTGACTAGTCAACCACTGGGAGTCACATATGATGCGACTGGTAAGAGTACCTACTTTTCGAAATTGCCAAGATTGATCGACCACCGTCGGGGATTAAGGCGACTAGATTAGATCCCAGCCACCAAAGAAAAATTATTTTCTTGAAAGCCAACTGGGAATAGTTGGCTAGTGGGAGTAAAACCTTATAAAATTTTTAAGTGCAGATTTTGGGTTTTTATACATGAGCTTTTACTCATTCTATCTTTATTTACTGTTGTAGAAAATGTCAAACAAATTGAACCTTCGTTTTATCATCGAAAACAAGCTTGATGAAACTAATTTTCTCGATTGGGAAAGAAACCTCAAAATCGTTTTGAGGCACGAGAAGATTGGCTATGTCTTGGATGCGGCCCTACCGGAAAAGCCCGCTGAGGGTTCGGCTGCTGATGCTATCATGAAGTATAACAAGCAATCGCTTCGATTAAGCGATCTTGATGCTACATGTATCATGCTTGCTTCTATGACACCTGAATCGCGAAAAGCGACATGAGTCTATGGGCGCCTACTCAATCATGGTACACCTGAAGGAACTTTATGCTTCTCGGTCTGACTTGCGAGAGTACGAGTCTCGAAGGCCCTGTTTGGTTGTAAGATGGCATTTAGATCGCTTTGTGGGGTCACACGTGCTTAAAATGATCGGGTACATAGAGAGGCTTGGGAAGTCGGGCCACAAGTTGGAGCGAGGTGAGTATTGACTTGATTCTCGCAATCTACTACGATTCATTCTCGCACTTCGTGATGAATTATCACAAGAACAAGATAGATTGCTCCTCGCGGAGTTATTGAACATCTTTGAAAGCTAGCGAGGGCACCGTGGGGAGGGAAAGCAAGTGTTCTTTGGTCACTTCAAGCAAGGGCAAGGCAAAAGCCCGAGAAGAAGTCCAAGCGGGCGAAGGCTGCACCTAAATAACAACGCCTAAGATAGCGAAAGACAAATCCAAGGATGCTTGCTTCCATTGCGGTGAGACCGGACATTAGAGGAGAAATCGCAAAGGCTTCTTGAGTACCAAGAAGAAGCATTTTGATGCTTCGACTTGAGTATATTTATGATTGAGATCAACATTACTTCTTCTAAGTCTAACCACTTTGGGTATTAGATCTTTGTTGTGGTTCTCATATTTGGACAAATATGCACGAGCACTAAGAAGAACTAGAGATCTCAAGAAAAGCGAGGTGGACTTACGCATTGGGAATGGAGCAAGTGTTCTTTGCACTAGCCGTAAGAGTTTATTTTCTTTCATTGCCCAATGGGCTAGTACTTGAACTTAGTAATCATATTTTTGTTCTGCTCTTCTACGAAGAGCATTATTTCCATTTCCGCATTAGATGTTGATGGTTTTCATTTACGTTTGAGAATAAATGTTGTTCTTTTCACGTGATGGAATCTTTTATGGTCTTGGCATACTTAGAAATGGTCTCTACATATTAGATATGAATGTTGACGTACTTAATATAAATAACAAGAAAGCCAAGACAAATGACTTGAATGAATCCTACTTATGGCATTGTAGACTTGGCCATATAAATAAGAATTGCATTTCCAAACTCCATAAAGATGGAATGTTGGATCAATTCGATTAAGAATCATTTGAAACATGTGAAGCTTGTTTACTTGGCAAGATGACAAAGTCACCTTTTAGTGGCAAAGGGATAAGATCCAATGAATTGCTTGAGCTCATACATACTGGTGTGTGTGGCCCAATGTCAATTCAAACCAAAGGAGGATACTCTTATTTTATCACTTTCATTTGATGACCATTCTCGTATATGGTTATATATACTTAATGAAGTATAAGTCCAAGCCTTTGAAAAGTTCAAGGAATTCAGAAGTGAAGTGGAGAAACAACTAGGTAAAGAAATCAAAACCCTTCGATCCGATTGAGGCGGAGAATACCTAGATGGAGAGTTTCAAAGTTATTTAAAGGAGAATGTGATTCTACCTGAATGGACTCCTCCAGAGACGCCTCAAATGAATGGCATATCTGAGAGAAGGAACCGTACTTTGTTAGACATGGTACGATCCATGATGAGCTACGCAATTCTTCCAAAATCGTTTTGGGGGTATGCTTTAGAAACCGCATCCTATACACTGAACCGAGTTCCATCAAAGATGGTTGAGTCCACTCCCTATGAAGTGTTCAAAGGGAAGAAACCAACACTAGGTTACATGAAACCTTGGGGATGTCCAGTTTATGTGAAACGGACCATGCTTGATAAACTATAACCTAGATCTGACAAATGTCTGTTTGTGGGATATCCTAGGGAAACCAAAGGGTACCAATTTTACCACCTTGAGGAACAAAAGGTGTTTGTTGCCAGGACTGACCACTTTCTAGAGAAAGAGTTTATTCTTGATAGGATCAGTGGGAGTAAGATTGATATTGAAGAAATTCGAGAACCACTTACGGATAACAGTCCGTTGATGGAAGTAGAGGAGACACCACATACAGATGTGGGGCCACCCTCTACCGTAGGCACACTAGCACCTCAAAGATCCACCAGGGAACACCGTGAACCCGAAAGGTACACTGGCGTATATCTCATGGAAGATGAGGACCCTAGAACTTATAAGGAAGTGCTATTAAGGCATGACAAAGAGAAATGGCTGGAAGCCATGAATTCTGAAATGGAATCCATGAAAGACAACCAAGTTTGGAACTTAGTTGATCCACCTAAAGGAATAGTTCCCATAGGGTGTAAATGGGTCTTTAAGAGAAAGACCGACATGGACGGTAACGTGACCACCTACAAGGCTAGTTGGTGGCAAAGGGTTATAAGCAAAGACAAGGAGTTGACTATGACGAAACCTTTTCACCTGTTGCCATGTTAAAATCCATTAGAATTTTGCTTGCTATTGCAGCATACCATGATTACGAAATCTGGCCGATGGATGTGAAAACAGCTTTCCTTAACGGGAACCTGTTTGAGGAAGTGTATATGACACAGCCTGAGGGTTTCACAACCAATGAAGCCAGGATGGTATGTAAACTGCAAAAATCCATTTAAGGATTAAAGCAAGCTTCTCGGAGTTGGAATCTTCGTTTTGATGAAATAATCAAACAATTTGATTTCATCAAGAACGAAGATGAGCCCTGTGCTTACAAGAAGGTTAGTGGGAGTGCCATTGTGTTCTTAGTGCTTTATGTAGACGACATATTTCTCATAGGGAATGATGTGCCTATGTTACAATCGGTCAAAGCTTAGTTATCCAAGAACTTCTCAATGAAGGACTTGGGTGAGGCAGCCTATATTCTAGGAATAAAGATCTATAGAGATAGATCTAAACGGTTGTTGTGTGCATCGCAATCCACCTATATAGACAAGATCTTGAAGAGATTCGGCATGGAGAAGTCAAGAGAGAGGATTGCTTGCCCATGTCACATGGGGTCTATCTATCAAAGGGAATGAGTCCTAAGACAGAAGAGGAAAGGGCGCAAATGAGTAAGATCCCTTATGCTTGGCAATCGGGTCTATCATGTATGCCATGTTGTGCACAAGACCGGATGTCTCATACCCTCTTAGTATGACTAGTAGGTACCCGATCCGATCCAGGTGATGGTCACTGGATTCTTTATCAGAATATCTTTAAGTACATGAGGCGTACTAGGGATATGTTTCTCGTTTTTCGGGAATGATGATTTAGTATTACGAGGTTACACGGATGCCGGTTTCAAAGCCGACAAGGATGACTTTGAGTCACAATCTGGATTTGTTTTCACGCTTAACGGTGGAGCGATGGTGGAAGAGTTCTAAGCGAGAGACTATTGCGACTCTACAACGGAAGCCGAATACATAGTAGCCTCGAAGGCGGAAAAGGAAGCAGTTTGGATGAAGAAGTTTATTACTGAACTTGGTGTGGTTCCCTCCATTGAAGGTCTAGTGCCTCTGTACTGTGATAATAATGGAGCGATATCTCAGTCAAAGGAACCAAGGTCTCATCAGAAGTCCAAACATGTGCTGCGTTGCTATCACTTGATTAGAGAGATAGTAGATAGAGGAGATGTAAAGATAGAGAAATTCCACACGGATGATAACATAGCTGATCCGTTAACCAAGGCATTGTCTCAAGCAAAGCATGAGAAACATGTTCACTTGCACGGGCTTAGGCATATGGGTGATTGGCTTTAGGCCAAGTGGGAGATTGTTGGAAAGGTGTCCTAAACCCAATCGGGTTGGACCGGATCTGACCGGGTCGGGTCATTTACAGTCTATTTAGTTCATGTAATAACTTTATTATGATTGATAAAAAGCACTTATGTTATTATATATTGTTTAATCTTCATATTATTTGTTGTATATATATATAGTAACATCCCTAGTATCAAACTGTGATAGAGAAACTATGATAGTGATTATGGTTGATGAGATCTCTAATCACTATAACAAGTTTGGTACTTAAATGTCTCTAGTCTTACATATTGTCAAATGGGACATTGATAGTATAATCAGACTAGCACGTATTGGATGTCTTCTATCTTTTAGAAGATAGGAATAGATCTCGTCTATCGAAGTGTAGGGACACTTGGACTGTACGTGGACATGCATTAGAGAATGCGTACGTTAGACTGACCCACTTACATTAAGGGTCACACTATGTGGCGGTTGTGTAATTATCCTTTTGACCGGAGTCTTCATGGCATCACGGTGTGGATTGTCATGCTTTGACACTATTGAGGTTTCCCCTAGCCACGGGGTGATCATGCGGTAGTGATTGGGTATGATATTGAAGCATGCAGAGTATACGTGATTAGTCGTCCGGGAATCGCGTGTCATATGATTGGGATCGAATATCCGAAATGGCCTTCTTATAAGCAATGTCTAGCTCTCGAGAATCTTTGCAAAGTGGGAGTAAACGTGTTATTCTGAGAGAGCATGATATCCAGATTATAAGATACGATCGTTAATGTATTGACACTCGAGGTAATGATCGTATGGATATTATTTCAGTTGATAGGATTGTAAGTTACACGGTATGGCGCTTCACATGAAAGGTAGTAGTCATTGCTTTTGACTCTTCCGATGATTGGGGGTCACAGTGTGTTGCTAGACGCTATCCCGTGATCGTTAGGCATGAAGGGCATTTTGGTAAATTGCACTTTGTGTCTACGGCCAACATATTCGGAAGCCTATCGGGTCACACACATATGAACTTCAAGTCGGATTAAAATGCGGTTATAGTTGATAACCAAATAAGGAAAGTTTATCTCTAGACTATAAATGCT
This sequence comes from Gentiana macrophylla, assembly GCA_026214975.1. Taxonomy (NCBI): domain Eukaryota; kingdom Viridiplantae; phylum Streptophyta; class Magnoliopsida; order Gentianales; family Gentianaceae; genus Gentiana; species Gentiana macrophylla. The sequence goes on from CM047811.1 coordinate 66,989,490, forward strand.
ATAGTGGTAAATTAATATGGTGGTATTTATTTATTATGAATAAATAAAATACAAGATATTGATTATATATAAATTATATTAATTAAGGAATATTCCGGAACTCAATATTTTGACTATTGGGGCGCCACATTGAAGTGTATAAGATACATTTGGATTGTGCACTTTAATTAATAAGATTACCATAATATTAATATAAGATATTAATTGATTTTGGAAAAATAGATTTATGGTAATAAGATAATTATGTTCAATATAAGATATTGGCAAAATTAATTATAATAAATGAGATAAATTAATCTAGAAGATTTTCCTTATTTTATTGGGAAAAGGTTTTCTTCTCTTCCACACATATGGGGCGCCACTTTTGACTATAAATAAGAGGTGGGTGTCAAGCTCTTTTGTACATCACAATTGCTAGAGCTCATAGTTTTTGTGTAAAATATAGAGCAACCTATAGTGAGTTTGTGAGAGAAGAAAAAGGCCGGTCTAGCAACCGGAGTTTTTCAATAGCAATCCAAGGAGGATTCCGGCGAGGAGTTCGTGTGGATTAGCGATAGAGGCCGGACGCGTGGACGGCTTGCGCACTGTACTACTCTCCATTGACGGTCAAAGCGACGATCTTATAGATCATCTGAGGTATAACCGTCAAACTACTTAACGTGTTTATTGCATTAAACAAAGAACGATCTAGTAAAAGGAAATCAAATTTTAAATTCCGCTGCGTTAAACCAGTGATTTCCTAACAATATACTCTTTTGTTAAAAAAATATACGTATCGGGTGTTCTTTCCGGACAAGGACTCGGTGTCTAGGAACAGGGTGTCACAATTGGTATCAGAGAGAAGTTCTTGTCTTATGTATAAGTATGTAAATTGAGATTGAAATACTTAAGTTTCCTTTAGCAACTTAGTTGATCTTTCCTTCTCTCGGAATGACTGCAGGTCGTAAAAGCACTCGTGGTAATCTGGATGATGCGTGTACTTCTAGTGAACCACAAGGGAGTCAGGGAATGGTAATGAGTGAGTAGAATCAGAGGTTGGTTAAGGAGGAATAGGGACACTTGAAAATTAAGACTAGTTAGGAGCAGGTTGTGCAAATTTCTGAGGCGGAGTCCTCACAGGTTCAGACTTCCCATGTAGCAGTTTAGTTATCTAATGGTATAGGTACTCTACCTTTATCAGTGGCTTCTATTGTCATCCCTAGCATGATGACCCTACCAGTTTCTACCCATCATGCCACCTACATTCCTGCCTCCACTGGTTTATCCACCTACCCCCCGATTTTTTTACCACATCCTACCTTTTCCCCACCACTGTCAGGCTATCCACCACAGCCTACTGTTTATTCCTCATACTATGCAGCTTATCCACCTCTACCACCATATTACCCTCCACCACAAACCGCCCCGACACCTGAGACCATTTATTTGTCATTGCATACCACACTTGAACCACTTTCAGGGTCATATATGTCATACTCCACTACTTATACGTCCCAACAACAATCAGAAAGAACCTTTCAATTTCAGCCAAGATACCTACCCTACTATTCTCATCCAGAGACCCACTTCCACCCACCTCCGCCATGTTAAATATTCACGTACCAAGCACCATCAACAACTTACCCACCTACCTATCAGCCACCACGTGAATATACTCCCAAGTAAATCCCACCGCTCCTTACAACACATGCTAGGGAGGAACATGAGGATTCCCAGACATTTTTAAATGTTACAAGGCTGGGATTCCGCACTTTGGTCGAAGAATAGAACCCACTGAGGTAGAAAATTGGCTAAGGCAAGTTGAGACGAACTTGGTAAAGATGAGGATAGCCCGGGACAAGTGGGAAAACTTAGTTAGTAATCTATTGATGGGAGTAGCCAAAGAGTGTGCATATATGATAGAGAGCACTAAGAGTGAGATAAATGATTGGAATGAGATCAAGAAAGCCTTTATACGGGAGTACTTCCCATATGCAAAGCAATCATCCATGCCTAGTGAGTTCAATCGATTGACACAGATGGGTATGACGATCATGGAATACCAAAGGCGTTTATATGACTTGGGAAAGTATGTCCCTAATGTTATGGCGATGAATCAAGCAAGTGTTGGATAAACAATACCCAAATCGGGATCCGAAGCGTGAAACACCCGATCCGGAAATTTTCGGGCCAAGCCATGGCGAGAATGATCTAGCCGAGGCTCAGGTTTTCCATTTTTATGAAATGTCGAGATCAGATCTGATTCACCGTACGAAACGAACACTCGATCATGCACAGTAAACAACGAATTGATATTCGTTTTTGATTATACTACAATTTGACACGCATAATTAATTTAATCAAAATCTTAATAAAGGTTTGGAGATTTACCTAACCGAAGAGAAGCCACGATCTTCCGGGTTGTATTTCCAAGCGATTTACTAGTGGATGTAGATCCCGTCTTTGGAGCCTCTTTGAATATGCAAAAGAAAAACCTAGGTTTTTTCTCTAATAAGCTAGGACAAAAAAACTATACTTTTTCTCAAAAGTGGCGCGGGCAAATTGTCTGCCAATGTGTTGGGAGAAACTTTCATTGCATAGGAAAATAACCGATTCTTGAGTTTATCCTTTCACAAGAAAATTATCTTTCCTTTAACGAAAAATACTATCGAAACTACAATTACCACCACATTCGAAGATGAACTAGTAAAAGATTCAACTTTTGACCATTGAGCGTGGGTCGAAAATTTTTAGTCTTAATATTAGTTTGGAATATAAACCGCATGGTTTCGATCACCCACCCGTAATTTCACTTCCTATGGAGTTCCCAAGCAAAAATTTCCTCTTAGGACAACGACAAAACAACTGAACTCCGAATTTCACAATTATGATGAGTCGGTAGGCATAACTAGGGAAACGTTTTCTATTATTTCATATAGGTGGAAGAAATTATGGAAATATAACTGATAATCGTTGATTTTGATTTTGGTGCTACACTATGTTAAACAATTTTTCATCAAAATGTACATAATTTTTTATCAAAATTTTGATCCGACATAAATATGCATCAGGGGTTTGCAATGCTAACATTTTAACTCAAGAACATCGAAATGGTTTGGCATTTCGTTTGAACATTCAAAATAAATCACTTCACCATGGCTGATTTTCGCTCCATTCATGAGAAGACAACTACTATAATGCTCTAGAACTCTGGCCTGACAGCGCTAATTGAGACATAATGAATCCATTAACTACTAAGACTCATCGTCCTTGTTTGGACTAAAATGGTTAACCAGAGATATATACAAAGTTCATTGTGTCTCAACCTTCTATCTTAATAATATTTCTCTCATTTTTTCAAAGTGGGGTATTACATTCTCCCCCTCTTAAGGAAGATGAGTCCTCGCCAGTCCTACCAGAGGCATCTATATTTCTCTCATTTTTTCAATGTGGAATATTACATTCTCTCATTCTTAAGGAAGGCGTCCTCGCCAAGATCTTACCAGAGGTGTCTAAAGGTGACCCCCACCAACTCTAATAGTGTGGCACTTAGATCCGTCTGGTAGTCGGCTCGGATACTTATTACAGTCTCTCCCTCCTAAGGAAGATGCGTGCTCGCCAGGATCCTCGGCTTTGGTACCTATTACATTCTCCCCTCTTAAGGAAGAGACGTACTTCCTTAAGAGGCGAGGCATTTAGATCCGTCTGGTAGTCGGCTCTGATACCTATTACAATCTCCCCCTCTTAAGTCAGAGGCGTCCTACTCTTAAGTCAGAGGCACTTAGATCGGTTTGATAGTCGGCTCTGATACCACCTATAACACTCCATAACTTGGGCCTGGAATTTTTCAATGTGGGATATATGATATTACATTCTCCCCATGGAATTTTTCAATGTAAGATATTACATTTCTCCATCTTAAGGAAGATGCGTCCTTGTCAGGATCCTGCCAGAGGTATCTATATTTCTCTCATTTTTTAATGTGGGATATTACATTCTTCCCTACTTAAGGAAGGGGCGTCCTCACCAGGATCCTCGGCTCTAATACCTATTACATTCTCCCTACAATCTCCCCTTGAAATTTTTGATTGTGAGATATTACATTCTCCCCCCCTCATAAGGAAAAGTCATCCTCACGTATCTCCTCTTATCAAGGAAGAGGCGTCCTCGCCAGGATCCTTGGCTATGATATCTATTACATTCATCCTCTCTTGAAGAAGAGGCGTCCTACCTCTCTTGCATTACCCATTACATTCTCTTCTCTTAAGGAAGAGGGGTCCACCTATACCGCTCCAGAACTTGCGTCCACCTATAACGCTCCAGAACTTGGGCCTAACAGTGCTACTTGAGCCTATAATGCTCCAGAAATGGGTCTGACAGCACTACTTGAGGTATAACGCTCCTGAAGTAGTCGGCCAACGCTACTTGAGCCTATAACACTCCATAACTTGGGCCTGAAAGCGCTACTTGAGCCTATAACGCTCCAGAACTTAAGTTGACGGTCATCGCTAACTTACGTTGTCGGGCATCGCTACTTAAGCCTATAACGCTCCAGAACTTGGGTTTGACAACGCTACTTGAGGCATAACGCTCTAGAAGTAGTCGAAGTTGATACCACCTATAACGCTCCAGAACTTGGGCCTGACAGCGCTACTTGAAGCATAACGCTCCAAAAGTAGTCGGCTCTGACACCACCTATAACACTCCAGAAGTTAAGTAGTCGGCCATCGCTACTTGAGTCAATAACGCTCCAGAAGTGGGCCTGACAGCGCTACTTTAGGCTATAACGCTCTAGAACTTGGGTTTTATAGCGCTACTTGAGGCATAACGCTCTCCAAAACCTGGGCCTGACAGCACTCGGAACTGATACCACCTACCCATAACGTTCCAAAACTTGGGCCTAACAGCACTCGGCCTGACAGCGCTATTTGAGGCATAATGAATCCAGTAACTACTTAGGCCCATCTCCTCGCTTGGCCTAAAATGGGTAACCAGAGTTACTAAGCCCATTATGTCTCAACTTTATATCTTAATAATATTTCTCTTTTTTTTTTAATGCGGGATATCACGGCTAATAAAATTGATCTGTCGAAAAAATCGTTGGATTGATTAAATTCGTTGATGCGAATATCTCCTCATGTTACTTTTGCATCAAACACTCCATCCTTTTTCCATGCCTCGTTGATGATTTGAAAATTGTACTTCGGAATAGGAAGGCTTGTATAACCCCATGGAGCTTGAGTAATTACAATAACCCACGTGCAACGCCCTCTCGACCGACATGCAAAAATATATATACACGAAATTTCAATGCTTTTTCGCAATCAAATTTAATTAGTTATTGAAATTAATCAAGTAAAAACTAAAATTGTGTACATACATGATGTTTAGAACGGGAAAAAAAAGAAAAGGAAGAAATGTAAGATTATTATGGTGTGCTGCCTGCCATGGTGGTAGAGGACAAAAGAAAGACAAGAATTAAAAAGGGAGGTGTACTTTTTGTAGGCAAAGGGAATGTGAAATGTGTTATAAAAAAACAAAAGAATGAATCATCGAGATTCCCCAACACATTATACGCCACAAGCAAAAGTTGTGAATAATGGTCGGGCGATCAGCCCGTCAATGGGTTATGATTATGAGAATCCGGTTTGCCGTAGATTAAGAATCTCATGTTCTCAACGTTGGACTCTACTAATTATGACATTATACCCATGAACCTTAAGGACAGATGATATATGGCAAGTACAATTAGTAGTGTAAATGCTATTTCAAGCTGATAACTGAATTTCATGTCCATTGCTTGTATTTTCCGATAATATGCCTAGTTTCTTTGATGTGATTTTACTTACTGAGCATCATAAAACACCCCTTACATTTTCTTGGATCTACTTAATACATACTCCCTCCGTTTTTTTAATCTATCGCAGAGAGAAGAATCATACAGATTAAGAAAATAATTAATATATCAAAAATATAGTATTGGTAATATATTTTTTTTATTGAAGATGTAAATACTTTGTTGGTAAACGAGTTTTTAGTATTAGAAATATATTTTTTTATTAGAGATGAAATATTTTATTGATAAAGAAGAAAAAATGACGGATAAATAAAAATATAACAAGTTCTGAAATATAACAGATAAAAAAACGGAAGGAGTATGATATTAATTGGCCTATTAACTAGTAGAGACGGTGTTCTTTGTATGGTGATGTGAGATGACCTAAATGGTTCGTGATATAATTCATGTTCAATGGGTCCTAATGTAAACATTTTATTCCATAAATCTACCCCCAACCAATTATGTACCTCGAATGAGGTATGATACAAAACCGTTGTATCAGTAGTTGTATCAAGTTATTCACAATAATACAACCAACAAACGTGAAAGATGGTTGTTAAATTTATATCATATTTTTATCAAGTCTTAACACATAATATTGAGGCTATGCCAAAGCCTGAGCCATGATTGAACGATGCGCCAATTGCTGGTCGTAGAGTTGGCGAAAAATGCTATATTTAGCGTCGTGGTATTTCTTCACTTTAGGATCTTCTGATGGGAAAACCACCTGTCAAAGATAAAAAGATCTCCCTCTTATTAGACGAGAAAAGCGAAACGAAGAACATGAAGGAATGAATTGGCAAAAAAAAACACATATAATTACTATATATGATATCCAAGTTAAAGCAACATAGTTTGTATCGGCTTTTCTGTCAACAAACCGGATAAAAACCACAGGGGCGTAAATTTTACGCACCTGACCAGCTGCATTAAGTGCCTTCATGGCTTCTCTGAGAGTGGGATACCTTTTTGAGGCAACAGCCCCAAGTATAGCTGCTCCCAAGAGCACCGACTCATTTTCCCGCGGGAGAATTATTGGATAGCCTGTGAGAAAATTGGGTACAAAGGTTATATCATGCAGGTGTACGGCAGCATCTATACATTTGTTGGGTCACATCACATCATCAGTCCTAGAAATAAGTGATCTGTTTCTTGTTTTCTTCATTTTCCCAGCTTTCAATACAGCACAATTTTCACATGGCATTCATAAGATATTTTTGACACAAGTTCATAATATATATAACAAACACCAAAACTCCAGATGAATCTGCACATGCATCTCATATTTAGATTGAATCTATAGGAAGCAAATATATACAGGCTTTCATGCAATAGGAGTCAGCCACTATGGTTCAACCACAAGGAAGTTATCAACTTTGCAGCAAAACCTTAATTATTTTGACCATGGCCATTTTGAAAATCTGTCTTCGCTTTGATAAGATTATCTTGCTAACAAGCCCAAGAAATGATAATACAGATAATGGTAAACAGAAGGAAATATCGTCAGCACACAGACGGAGAGAGAGAGAGAGACGGAGAGGGAGAGAGAGAGAGAGAGAGAGAGAGAGAGAGAGAGAGACCAATTATATCTGCATGCTCTTGGACAAAAATAGGATTCTTTGCAAGTCCACCACATGCAAGCAATGTGTCAATCTGAAATCAAAAGGATGAACAAACAACTGATAAAGTGTAGATCAACATATATATCACTTCAAGATAGATCAGGCTAGACACCAACTAGTGCCTAAACTACTTAACAGGTCCATCTCTTGGGCTCACACCCCTAAAATATATGCTATAAAGCAAAGAATATTTCTTTATTAAGAAATGATGCTTAAAGCTTAATTACAACCACAAAGGAATGAATGTGTTTAAATAAGGGGAAAACTAACGGCTAGAAGGGAAATTAAAATACATAATAACAGCGATGCCCACACATGACACTATGACACAGCGGCTAGAAAGAATGGAGTAAAAGAAGGGGAAAAAATAAAAATAAAACGGGTACCTATAACAAAACATAAAACTTGTTTTCTAACACTCCCGTCAAACTGATGAATGAATATCATCCATTCCGAGCTTGCATACATTTTTTTTTGGAAGATCTTCCCAGGAAGCCCCTTATCTAGAGAACGTCTGCAATCTGGTTTTTAGAGGATATGAATGTACTGATCAGTCCACATTCCATCTTTTCTTTGATAAATTGACGATCAACTCTGTAGGTTTTAAGCATTTGGAAAGAGAATAGAAGAGAATTTCTTCATTGATTAGAAAGAGACAGAATACAGCTATTTATACAAGGTTATGAACTTTTAGCTTCCAGCTGCCTAATACATTCAAACGGCTAGGAGACAAAGCCCTAACAAAAACAATAAAACCTCCTACAGAGGCTAATATTAATTAATCCATGCTAAGTTGTACGATCCCAGATAAACATAAAATGAAAAGAATATCGGTCATTCAATACTCCCACTCAAGCTGGTTGATAGATATCTAACAATCCAAGGTTTCTTGTGCAGAACTTGAACGAGCTTCTAGGCAACCCTTTGTGAACATATCTGCCACTTGTTTCTTTGATGAGACATACGATAAACAGGTACTACCATCATCATGCTTTTCTTTGATAAAGTGTTTATCGATTTCAATGTGTTTTGTCTGATCATGTTAAACATTATTATTCACTATGTCAATAGCAGATTTGCTGTCATTGTATAGTAACATAGGGCCTTGGACTAGTTGTTTGAGTTCAATCAACATTCTCTTCATCCAAAAGAGTTCACATGTTCCAAGTGGTGTTGCTCTGAATTTGGCTTTAGCATTGCTTCTTGCAACTACATGTTTTTTACTCCTCCACGAGACCAAGTTTCCTCCCACAAAAATGCACAATCTTGATGATGATCTTCTATCACTCACAGATCCAGCTCAGTCAACATCCACGATCTCCAAATTTGATCCTCTTTGATACATGATCTGGCTCCTAGATTCCCTTTTAAGTTCCTCATAATTCAAATGTTGCATTAAGATGAATCTTCTTTGGTTTGTGCATGAACTAACTCACTTAGCTAACTGCAAAAGAAATGCCAGACCTTGTATGTGATCTGTAAATCAATCTACCAACAAGCCTTTGATATTCCTCCAGGTTGACACTTTACTGCCTTCAATGTTTGAACTTTAAAGTGTTCTTGACAGGAGTTTCAAATGGCTTACACCCAAGTAACCTGTAATCTTTAAGTAGATCTAGAGTATATTTCTGATGAGTGATCAATATTCCAACCTTAAATCTGGCATCCTGAACTCCAAGAAAATACTTTAAAAGACCTAAATCCTTTAATTCAAACCCGTTTTCAAAAATTGTTCAAGACAACTGATTTCTTTTTCACCATTTCCAGTTATTATTATATTATCAACATAAACCAAAAGAATAGTTACTCTCCCTCATAAAACATGGTATGAGCAGCATGTCCTTGAGAACAACCACCAGTTTTTATTACTTTAAGGAACCTTCAAACCAAGCCCTAGGTTATTGTTTCAAACCATATAGGGATTTCAAAAGTCTACAGACATTGGTATCATCAATTCTATTTCAAAACCATGAGGAGGATACACAAAAACTCCTCTCTTAATTCTTCATAAAGAAAGGCATTATTTACACCCATTTGATGTAAAGTCCAATCATTATTGTTGAAGTATAGAAAATGTTAATTATCCTGTGTTTCGAACATCGGTCTAGGAGGCGCAGGCGGGTATCAGGCGTCCAGATTATACCCTAGGCGAGCTGGGCTAGGCAGGTAGGGTCCTGGACGGGGCCCTGGCGGTCCTGTTAAAATATAAATGTGAGGACATGAAGACTTTGGGAATGAGAAGGAAGTAGAGGATTGGATTTGAATCACACTATTGACTCTTGATTTTGAAGTTCTTAGACTTATTACTAGTTATTTCTCTTTCTTATGTATTTTATACCTTTGACTCTTTGCTTAATGCTTATGCCTTATTTTATTATTTAATATTTATATGTTTGAGTCTTTTTGCTTATGCTTATTTATATGTGGACTCTTTGCTTATGTCTTACTTTTGACTCTTATCATTCATTTTATGTTTAATAGAATGTATTTCAGAATTTTCCAGGAAAAAATTAGGGGGAAAAAAAGAAAACGTAGCCCCCCCCCGCCCTACTAGCGTCCAGCGTCTTGTAGATCATTGTAATTATCTACCTACCCATTAGCTGAAACTTTTGGGATAAATGGTTATTAACATCGTATCAGAGCAGGAGGTCAAGGATTCGAACCTCTCTGCAAAAAAAAAAAAAAAAAAAAAAAAAAACTATATAATAGGCCGACACTTGAGGGAGCGTGCTGAAGTATATAAAATGTTAATTATCTACCTCCCCATCAGCTTAAGCTTTTAGGATGGATGGTAGTTTAACAATTATTACCAGCCAAACTTAATAAAACTCCAACAGTGTTAAGTTTGGCTACATGTGCAAAAGTTTCATCAAAGTCTGTGCCATAAGTCTGTGTAAATCTTTTATCTGCAAGTCTAACCTTATATTTATCAATGGTTCTGTCAGGGTTATATTTGACTGTAAAGACCAATTTACATCCAACTGGTTTAACACACTTAGGAAGAAGCACAATTTCCCAAGTTTTGTTATTTTGGAGAGCCTTCGTTTCTTCATGAACAACACTCTTCTAGTTTGGGTTTTTGCCATGTCCTTTATGTTTACTATGAACGTCCCTACGTATCTTTGGGGGGGGGGGGGGGAGGGGGAATTTGTCCTTACTGCAACCTGTTAAATTAACAGAATGGTGTCTCGTGCTCTAGGCTTTAAGATACCAAAACAAGTTTTACAAGAAAACCTTGCCCTTCAGCATCTCAGTTCCACTATTCATCTTCGTATTTTTGGTTGTACTGCCTATGTCTACATCCATTCCCAACAGAGAAGTAAGTTGGATCCAAAAACTATTAAATGTATCTTTGTCGGGTATGCATCAAGGCAAAAAGGGTACAAATGCTTTTCACCATCAACTAAGAAGTTTTACACAACTATGGATGTTACCTTTTTTGAAGATATGCCTTTTTTTTGATAAAGGTGGAAACACCTTTAATGAAACACTTAGGAATGAGATCTAGATGAGTTATTTTTTACGTTACCTGTTACTACAGCTACTAATCCCTACATTTCTGGTTCACAGGGTGCATTTGGAACTCATAGAGGACCCACTCCTGCCAATATTTCTTGAGCATCTACAAACCTCCAATTACAAAAGGTTTATTCAAGGAAGAAAACTGTGATCAGGTCTAATGGTCATTGTCCAGGTACACCTCAACAAGGTAGTACAAGAACCACACCTCATCATCAAATACCAGAGGAACAGACAGGTATATCTCAAAATATAAGAACTAAGATCCTTGGTCAACCAACATACGAAACACAGTCAGGTAATGATTTATCTATAAGGCAACAAAAGATTGATTAAAAGGCATATTGCCTTAAGAAAAGGGGTAAGGAGTGAACTACAAAGCACTCTATCTACAATTTTGTCCTGCAAAGGCTTGTCACCTGATTTTGGTCACTTTACCAAAAGTACAGATAATGAAAAAGTGCTGAGATATGTTGATGAAGCTTTGACAATTCATGTTTGGCATAATGCCATAAAGGAAGAGCCCAATGCTCTTAAAAGAATAATACATGGGGGATCACTGATTTACCAATTGAAAAATATCCAGATGGACGTAAATGGGTTTTAAATGTCAAATACAATGTTGATGGTAGTATTAACAAATATAAGCTAGGTTAGTACCGAAAGGCATTTCTCAGTCCTATCTATGGTGTTGATAAACACCAATAGAGTTTTGTTTACCCTTGCTAATTGCTATTAACCTAGACTGGCCACTTTTCTAACTTGATGTTAAAACGCATTCTGAAACGGAGACCTTGAAGAGGAGGTTTACATGAGTGTTCCCCTAGGATATTGTATTCCGGACACTAAAAATAAAGTGTGCAAAAAAGAAAAAAAAAAAATATATATATATATATATATATATATATATATATATATGTATGGGCCGAAGCAGTCCCCTAAGGCCTGATTTAGCAAGTTCATCCATGCTATAAAAGGGTATGGTTACACTCAGTGTAACTCTGATAATACTATGTTCCTTAAATTTTTTGATTCTAGCAAAATGATCATTCTAAGGGTATATGTTGATATCACAATCACAAGAAACAATCTAGAGGAAATGCATAGATTCAAGGATTTTCTTGCAAAATAATTCAGGATAACATTGTAGAAATGAGCAAGATAGGAGAGAAAAGTATAAACTCTTATTCAAGAACCTTATCGGGTTACACAAAGATCCCTTAGGATAAATAGAAAAGGGTCCTAACGGCTAGAAAAAAAGGAAAAAGCAACTAACGGCTAGTAACAGTGAAAACTGGGCCATTCTGGTCCAGAGAAGAGAAAAAGACAAACTAAGGCATTAGGATTAAACCAAAAGGCATTTAATCACTAATTAACAATAAAGGGAATAAAATAAACAACATATTTCAACACTCCCCCTCAAGGTTGGGTGTGTAAATGTCACAATGCATCCAAGCTTGTTGTGAAGATGGAGGAATACTTGATTGTTGATGAGACTTTGTAAGGAGAGTCTCGCTATTTGATCTTTGGAGGGACATGATGAAGAAGAATGTCACCTTTGTCAATCTTTTCTCTAATGAAGTGCTCATCCCCACTTCAACATGTTTAGTCTTGTCATGTTGAGTAGGATTTTCAAGCAATGCAAAGGGTTGAAATGTTGTCACACAAAGAGATTGTATAGGAGTAGGGATAGGAAATCCAATCTCACCATTAGTCTTCGATCCAAAGGCCTTCACAAATACCTAGAGCAAGAGCTCTCAATTCGATTCTGCACTACTTACTTAGACACCACATTCTCGCTTCTTGCTCCTCCAAGTGACCAAGTTTCCCCAAATGTAGGTGCGATAACTGAGATAGATTTCTATCGGTGATATCACCGGCATAATCGACATCGATATAGATTTTGACATCTCTTAAGCTATTCTTTTTGAACATCAACCCTTGCCCTGGATTTTTCTTCAGGAATCTGAGGAGAGTATACACAGCCTGCATGTGTTTCTCAGTTGGTTTGTGCATGAATTGATGACCATTCCCACAAAGAAAACTTATATCAGTCTTGTATGGGATAGGTATATAAGTTTGCCAACTAATCTTTGATATCTTCCCTTGTCCACAAGGGGGCTATCCTTTTCTTTTCCAAGTTTGAGACCTGGTTCCACAGGGGTGTTAGCAGGTTTGCACCCTAACATCCCTGTTTCTTTTAAAAGATCATGGGTATATTTCCTTTGGGACATTGAGATACCATCTTTATTTCTGGCAATTTCCATTCCCAGAAAATATTTGAGGGTACCTAAGTCTTTTACTTCAAACTCAGCTCCTAGAGAAGCCTTTGTCCTTTTGATTTCCAGTAGATCATTTCCAGAGAGAATGATATCATCTACATAGACAACTAGGATGGTCAGATTCCCAGGTCTAGTAGATTTGGTGAAAAGAGTGTGGTCAGAGTGGCATTGATGGAAGCCATGACTGATCATAAACTTAGCAAACCTCCCAAACCAAGCCCTGGGAGATTGTTTTAGTCCATAGAGGGACCTTTTTAGCATACAAACATCTCCCTTTCTTCCCAGGTTTTCAAAACCAGGAGGTAAGTTCAAGAATACTTCTTCTTTAAGATCACCATTCAAGAAAGCATTCTTGATGTCTAGTTGATCTGATTGCCAATCCTCATTTACGGCAATGCTCATTAGGACTCTTATAGTATTTAACTTGGCCACAGGGGCAAAGGTTTCATAGTAGTCAATCCCATAGGATTGAGTGAAGCCTTTTGCAACAAGCCTGGCCTTGTATCTATTCAGAGATCCATCAACATTGCATTTAATGGTGAAAATCCATTTACACCCAACTGATTTTTTTCCAGTGGGGAGTTTGGTAATTTCCCAGGTGCCATTTTTATTGAGGGCATTCATTTCCTCATTTATGGCTCTCCTCCATTCAGGACACTTCATAGCCTCATGCACATTTTTTGGAATTTGGATGGCATCCAAATTTCCTATAAACGCATGGTACTTAGGTGTCAAGTGATCATAAGACACAAAATTGTAGATGGGGTGTGAAGTGCAGCTTCTTACCCCTTTTCTTTTTGCAATAGATTCCTCATTTATAGGATTATTAATCTCATGATCTCCTGAGGAGTCAGATTCATGATCATCATCTTGGGAAGTGGAAGAATCCGTTTGTTGTTCAGAGTTCGATTCTTCAGAAGATTGGTCATCTTCTGAAGTGTTAGGAGTAGGATTATCCTCTTGAGGATTTTGAGAGGTAGCTTTCCTTTTCCTGGAGTACACAATGATTTCATTTCTGGTAATGTTCCCAGATTCATTAGCATTTCTTGTTCCAGTGTTTTCATAGGAGGGTTCATCATTCCCTGAGTTATTCTGGTCACTCTCATGATGAATCTGAGAGTGATCAGTAGTATTAGGTACATCAGTTTGAGTTTCCTCAGATGTATGACCCTCAATATTCCATGTAGCATGAAATTCTTGAAAGTTCTCCCCCTGAGGTTTAGTGTCATAGAATGGTTGTTCTTCTATGAAGGTAACATCTTTAGAATTATAGAACTTTCTTGTAGAGGCGCAAGAACATTTGTATCCTGTTGGAAGGTGAGTATCCAACAAAGATGCATTTTATAGATCTAGGATCTAGTTTTCCTCTATGTTGTGTATGGATATGTACAAAGCTCGGTACAATGACCAAACACTTTTAGAGGTAAAGTGTTCAAGAGGCGTGAGTGAGGATAATTTTCAGTTAACACTTCAATAGGTGTTCTGAACTTTATAACTCTTGAAGGCATTCTATTTATGAGATAGGTGGCAGTTAAGACTGCCTCCCCCCATAGGAACTTAGGCACTTTCATGGTGAACATGATGCTCCTTGCCACTTCAAGAAGGTGCCTATTTTTTCTTTCAGCCACCCCATTTTGTTGGGGGGTATCCACACAAGTGCTGATGTGAGCAATTCCTTTTTCAGTGAAGAAAGATTTGAGACTGTTCTCAAAGTATTCTCTGCCATTATCAGATTTTAACACCTTGATTTCAGTATCAAATTGGTGTTTTATCATGGCAAAGAAATTTTTGAAGACAGTTCCCAATTCTGACTTCTCTTTTAAGAGGAATAACCAAGTTATTCTGCCGTGATCATCAATGAAACTGACAAACCACCTTTTGTCAGTGATGGTTTTTGTCTTTGAGGGCCCCATATGTCACTGTGGATAAGTGTAAAGGGTCTAGAAGGCTGATAGCTGATCTTAGGAAACACAGATCGAGAATGTTTAGCAAGATGACAAATTTCACAGTGAAAAGAATCAATAGATATTCCATTAAATAAAGTAGGGTACAATTTCTTCAAATACATAAAACTTGGATGTCCTAGTCTATAATGAAGTAACATGATATTATTACAGCTAGGAGTAGAAACAATGCTATTAAAGCCTTTAGACAAAGACACATCAGGGTAGGTCTTGAGAATGAAAAGTCCAAACACAACTTCAAAGATCGCCAATCATTTCCTTCGAATTCAAACCACGAAATTTGCGACCATTAGTACAAAAAATCACATTACAATGAGTGTCCTTAATGAACCTACTTACAGAAAGAAGGTTACATTCCAGTTTAGGTACAAACAGGACATCATTTAAGGTGATGTTTTTATCAATATAAACACAGCCAATCCCAGAGACTTGAGATACAGAACCATCAGCTATCTTGACAAAGTGAGGAATTTTATATTCGGAAATAGAGGTAAAAACTTTAGGGTTTCCAGTCATATGGCTGGAGGCCCCAGAGTCAACAATCCATAAATCTTTAAGACAGGAATTACTAGAGTAAGAAGATGCACACAGACCTGTGTTGGCTATGGAAGAACTGGTTTGACTGCCATTGTGTTGGGCAGACAGAAGCCTCTTTAAAGCTTCAATTTGCTCAATACTGAAACTAGCATCAGACCTCTCTTCCTCCACAGTTGCACATTTCCCTGTGCTTTCTTGCCCATGATTCTGCCTAGAAGGTTTCCAGTTAGGAGGCTTCCCATGTAATTTCCAGCAGGTATCCTTGGTATGACCAGTCCTTTTGCAGTGGTCACACCAAGACCTGTTGCCTTTTGGTTTCTGTAGTTGAGAAGGGGTGCTTTTAGTGAACAATGCATTTGTTTCAAGAGGAGTAGCAGGGGTAGTGTGAGGTACAGGTGTACCCATCATAAGAGCCTTCCTGCTTTCCTCATGCTTGATTTCAGCAAACACAGTTTTGATGGATGGTAGGGGTTTCATCCCAAGGATTCTTCCCCTAACATCATCAAGAATGGGATTTAGCCCTATGAGAAATTTGAAAATTCTTCTTTGTTCCTTCATATCTTTGTAAATCTTAGCATCATCAACAGAGTGCCAAGATATCTTTTCTAGGCTGTCAAGTTGTTGCCAAGATTTTGACAAAGCATTGTAGTAATCAGTGACACACAGATCTCCTTGTTTGAGATCTTGTAATTTAGCCTCAACCCCATAAATTTCAGAGGTATTATCTTGTTTGGAATATAGCTCAGCAGCTGCTGACCATATTTCTTCAGCAGTATCATACAAGATAAAATTTTCTGTTGTATCATGGGTCATAGACCCTAAGAGAGTAGACATGACCAGGCTGTTTTCAACCCTCCATTTTTTATAGGATGGTTGGCCAGCCTCAGGAGCCTTACTTTCTCCAGTAAGATACTCCTCCTTGTCCTTGCCGATGATGTACAGCTTGATAGATCTTGACCACTGAAGGAAGTTCTCACTACCTTTGAGTTTGTGAGAAGAGATAGATAGCATTGAGGGTTCAGTGTTCCAGGGGGAGTTCATAGAACTTTCTTCCCTAGATTTAACATCTGAAGATTGCTCTTTTGCCATAATCGAGATTTTTGAATAAGCTTAAAAAAAATTAGGCTCTGATACCATGTAGAAATGAGCAAGATAGGAGAGAAAAGTATAACTCTTATTCAAGAACCTTATCGGGTTACACAAAGATCCCTTAGGATAAATAGAAAAGTGGTCCTAACGGCTAGAAAAAAAGGAAAAAGCAACTAACGGCTAAGTAACGGTGAAAAACTGGCCATTACGTCCAGAGAAGAGAAAAAAAGACAAACTAAGGCATTAGGATTAAACCAAAAGGCATTTAATCACTAATTAACAATAAAGGGAATAAAATAAACAACATATTTCAACACATATCATGGGTGGCTCGGATATTTTCTTGGAATGGAGGTGGGCTAGGTGTATGACTAAATCACAAAGAAAATATGTTTGGGATATTTTGCAAGAAATCGCCTCTAGTGTGCAAACCTCGCACCTTCACCTATTGAGCCCGGTCTTAAACTTGACCAAGGAAAGAGCTCAGCTCCAGTTGACAAAGATAGATATCAGAGACTTGGGCGGAAGCTGATCTATTTCTCTCTCACAAGGCCTGAAATATGTTTCCCAGTCAGCCTAATCAGTCAGTTCATGCACCAGCCTAAGGAAATTCACATGAAACATGTCAACCGAATTCTAAGGTACCTAAAGGGATGTCCTGTCAAGGTTTGTACTTCAAGAGGACTCAAATCATGAACCTAGAAATTTATATTGATGCTTATTGGGCAAGATCTCCACTTGATAGCGAGATCCACTTCAGGCTATTGTACATTTCTATGGGGCAACCTTTGGTTACTTAGAGAAGCAAGAAGCAACCTAATGTTTCAAGGAGCAATGCAGAATCAGAGTTCAAGGCTCTTGCTTTAGAGGTCTATGAAAGAATGTGGATAAACATAATTCCAAAGGAACTTATGTTATACTCTCAATGACTATCAAGATGCAATTTGTGATAACATCTCAGCTATAAAGATTGCTGAAAATCTTGTTCAACATGATAAGATGAAGCATGTAGAGATTGGCAGACACTTCGTTAGAGAGAAGATTGAAAACCATGTGATATTTCTACACTATGTACCCTCCAAGTCTCCTATTGCGGATGTGCTTAACAAGGCTCTACTGCAAGTATATTGCTGATTGTATCAACATCTACAACCAAGTTTGAGAGGGGGGGGGTTAGAAGATTATTAATATTATATTGCAAGAGGAGAATGCAATATTACTATTGACATTTATTTATTCTTTGTCGATTATTCAGTTTGTACAACCAGGGTTTCAGTGTTTAAAGTAGTTGGGTTGGTCTAGCCGCCTAAATTTATGTGATTATTGTCTGTTGCCCTTTAGGTTCTGATGTACTCTATAAATCCCACTTCTGGGATTCCTTTGTAATTAATTTTAAGAGAAGTTCTTATCTCATTTCTATCTCTCTTTCTTCAAAAAAAAAAAAAAAAAAAAAAAAACAAATTTCTGGCCTTGAAGTTTTCAATTACCAAGGCTAATCCTACATCTGCTGGAGTAACCCGCATAACTCTTCTTCCTTGATGTGATCCGTGATCGAATCAGATCTGAAATTGCCGAAGGACCGACTGAAGGCACCAATAAGATGAGCACCACGACCCCTAGCTAACTCGTAACTAAGAACCTTGGTATGACCTCAACCCTTAGATAACCCGTATCTAAGAACCTTGGTATACGAACGCCACAAGGTCTGCTCAGAACCTTGATAAGTTCCGTTTGGAATTAACCAAACAACGGCGTTGGAATCCACCAAACACCAACGTGAGAAAACTCACCCAAAGCTTAAAAGCTTCAAATATAATATATCAAAATTTGTCTTTGTGTGTTGATTACAATGACTCTTAATGCCTTTATATAGGCTACAAAATAAAATACTGACAATCTCCTAACCGATGTGGGACAAATTACAATGTAATTTTCGCCACTTTATTTGGTAACAAATCTAAATCAACCCTAATAAGCCCAAACGGCTATTATTTGCTAAAAATAAACACCTGGCCCAATATACTAACATATGGGCAACTTTTGACACGGGCCTAAGGCCGTTTTATTCATTAAAACACCGAAAATTAAAATAAACAAAACAAATAAAATGCCTCGGGACGGATCACATCATTCCCTCCCGGTTGGAAAGGATTCGTCCTCGAATCCACCTGGATCAAATAATAAGCGTGGCCGAACATATGTGAGTAGGCCCTCGTAGTGAAGTACATCCAGGAAAAGTAAATAGGTGAACACTTGAGTAACCAGCCTCTTGTACAAACGAACGGGGACAACATAAAAATCAGCAACCACAAAATCGAAAGGACGACAATGCACCAAAAATGGATCATGATAAATATGTGCTGCTCGTATATCTTTTAAATGCTCAAGTGACGTGGTTGATCTTGCTTCATGTTCAACCGCTCCAACAAAAGAATTCGACTCTCTGATCGAAACCAACTCATTACAAGTATCATGCACAAGCAAGGATAAATCAAGAACCTCACCGGTGTATCAAGGATCTCCTCGGGCTCAACAACACTCTCAACATGACTTGCAACGAATGCCTCATCAACGTGAACTATCTCATCCACAACCCAGGCCTCGTCATTTTTAACTATTTCGCTCACAAATACAATATCATTTGCATCCTCCATCTTCACCACTATATCAATCTGCTCTCCTTAGTTATAAAACTCATCAATGAGAAGGAGAGATGAATCATCATCACATACATCACACTCTATTCCATTCGTTAGCTCCACCATACCTCCACTCTCGTCGTTTTTCAATTCAGCGCAATATTTTCTACTTCCACCAATTTCACATCGTGAGCGCACCCTATCTATTTCCATGGCCTTAGAATCCCTATTTGATAATCACATTGTTTCATAGGGGTAGGGATTCCAATACATGCCTCTTGCCACCAAAAGAAAAAGAATAAGCGAGTCCGGGATGCATTATGGCGTACATTATGCAAAGATAGCCATGATCTCCCAAATATCAAATGTACATCACTCGGTGGCACCACATCACACGAGACAACGACTTTATAACTTCCAATGGACACTGGAACCCGTGCATACCGTGTAACTTTAACCCGATGGTTTTCCACAACAATGTAGTAGAGTGATAAAGTCTTTCCGTCCATAAGTTTAATTCCTTAACCACATCTTTACTAATTAAATTTCCTCTTCATCGTGATCAATACACAACTCATATTCATAATCTCCAATAAAACATGATGTGTAAAACAAGTTGTTACCTTGACCAACACGGTTACCTCTACCACCACGATCACCTCTACCACTCATGGGTTATCTCTACCACCACGGTTAAATTGCTCGATTACTCCCTTTAACATATTCTTCATCTTATTCATCATATCATCAAAACGTTGTTCTATTACCAAATTCCGATTCATCAAATCATTCAAATTCTAAAATAGGCATCAATAGGACACTCATTTGACATTTTCACGATGGAAATTTACCAAGAAGTAGCACGTGACAAGTATCCGTAATGTCCAATCAAAATTATTCGTAAGATTTTTTTTTTTTTTTGAAATTTTCTTTTTGAGGCGTCACGAGAATCAAGGGTGTGATAAAAATCACATCTAAAATGTGAAAGTCTCGTCAAAAAGGTAGGCTGATTTTTTTTTTTTTTTTTTTTTTTTTTTTTTTTTTAACTATGGCCGACTAACATAAAAATAAATAAATTAATTAAAAGTAGGTCAAGAAAAGCGATTTCACTGCAAATTGCATAAGGGTTTTTTAACGAGATCACGGCAAAGCTAGGGAAAAAAAAATGCTCCAAGTCGGCGGCAAAGGGATCAATAATCGCGAGATTTTTTTTCTTTTTTTTAACAGATGCAAGAAACGAAGGTGGAATCAAATATGTATATATATTTTTTTCCACTTGAGAATGAAAAGCAGAACACACGGTAAGAAAGGAAAAAAATTAAATAAATAAAAGAAAAGGGATATTTGGATACCGTCAGTGACTATCTCTGATACCAACTGATGTGATCCGTGATCGAATCAGATCTGAAATTGCCGAAGGACCGACTGAAGGCACCAATAAGATGAGCACCACGACCCCTAGCTAACTCGTAACTAAGAACCTTGGTATGACCTCAACCCTTAGATAACCCGTATCTAAGAACCTTGGTATACGAACGCCACAAGGTCTGCTCAGAACCTTGATAAGTTCCGTTTGGAATTAACCAAACAACGGCGTTGGAATCCACCAAACACCAACGTGAGAAAACTCACCCAAAGCTTAAAAGCTTCAAATATAATATATCAAAATTTGTCTTTGTGTGTTGATTACAATGACTCTTAATGCCTTTATATAGGCTACAAAATAAAATCTTGACAATCTCTAACCGATGTGGGACAAATTACAATGTAATTTTCGCCACTTTATTTATTAACAAATCTAAATCAACCCTAATAAGCCCAAACGGCTATTATTTGCTAAAAATAAACACCTGGCCCAATATACTAACATATGGGCAACTTTTGACACGGGCCTAAGGCCGTTTTATTCATTAAAACACCGAAAATTAAAATAAACAAAACAAATAAAATGCCTCGGGACGGATCACATCATTCCTTCTGCTCTAAGGAAGGACATTGTCTGATTCAAAGATGACAGATCATCCTTCCTTAATTTTTGAACCCTAACATGATCTTATTCTTGATTTTGCCCAACAAGGAAAGCATAAATTAGATCCTTCTTCAAGGCTTTTCTAAGGATGGTAGCATCAACATTTCATCTGAATGCACTGATAATGTTCCGGCTCTTGCCACAAGCCTTGAAGTAGGCCTGAATACTTAGCAATAGATCGATTTCCTTGATCAATATTTGGGATTTTTATCATATATTTGGGTTGAATCATTGACCTTTGAATAGGTTGGTTTGATAGTGTCCCAGATTTCTTAAGGTGCTCCTAAAAACATAAAAGTGCCACTGATTTAAGGATCCATTGAGTTCCAAATTCAGGACATCATTAACAGGTCTTGCACATCCCCGGGCAACAAACATGGGATCATGTTGAGAGGGACCAACTCACGTTAAATGGATCAGCTTCCATCTACCTTTAAGAAGAGTTCTGACAAGTTGAGACCATTTCAAGTAATTTTTTCCCATTAAGCCTATACGCAGGTTATTTTGCGATTCCCTGCAATGACTGAAGTTTCGGAAGGAACGACTTCGAAAATAAGACCAGTTGCAGAAGATTCCAAAATGTTTTTAAGTGCAATAAGATTACCCGGAGAAAATCGAGTTTAGAGCTAAGATACCATATAAAGAAAGAAGAGTCAGTTATTAAGAAATGATGTTTAAAGCAATTACAATTACAAGAAAAACACGCATACACAGGAATCCCATGCTGACTTGCATAGAAAAACAAGCAATCTTACTTTATGACCATGCTGATTGCATTGCTCTACAATGTGACGTGTACCGTATGCAATTCCCTGAACTGTGGCAAGATAGACAAGTGCCAGCTGTTTCTCACTTGTGTCAAGAGTCAAACCACTAATCATCCCTTTAGATGTTGGGTCTGCAATAGGAGACCTGATGCCAAGCTTATCGCATACGTTCACTTTGGAGTAAACAAGGGTGACATAATTTCAATAATTCATTGTACCTGTTGCCATGAAAGTCTGGAAGGACATGTATATCACTGGTCAAAGCCGCAAGAAAAGGTGACCCCAGGTCAATGCTCATCCTTTCTAACATTTCATTCAAAAGTTGGAAGATAGAAATACCTGAAAATTGTGAATAAATGAGTCTTAGCATTCTACAAATATATCCAAAAAAGTCATTTCAAAACACAATGTGAAATTGCGGCAAAATTCTAAAAGCAACTTACTATGAGAAGCAGCACGATTTGCAAGAAGTGGTGAAGCAACATGATTTTCAATTATATAATCCAACAGTGCACCAGTTGCACTCTGCCCACCCTCGGTCAGCCAGAACTCGGGCAGCATTGCTATAAATGTATGGGAAAGAAAAATATGTTGAGACTTTCTCTGTGACTGAAGTAAGCTCATAATAGAGTAAATTTTATCAACTTCAAACTGTAGATAAACCTTTAGTTGATCTAGTAAAGATCATATGCAGATATCCGGAAGAACTATCTCTAGAACAGAAATATTGCAAAAAATAAGAAAATCAGGTAGACTCATATGCTGCTTTAAGAGATAAACAAATCCAATCATTTCTATAAGATCATCTTTTGCAGTGGCAGCTCAAGGTAAAAATGTTTACTTGGGGCAAAAAGTGCACGGAAAAAAAAGTTATTGCTGTATTTCTAAACATGAATTAATAATATTAAAAAAAGGCACACAAGTAATTACAACATTTTAAGGTGGCTAAAAAGAAACCAATTAATATTGGGAAACAATCAAGAATTGTTGAATATTTCGCCTCTACTGTAATTATTTATTCTGTTTTAATAGGGGTAGAAGAGTATTTTTATGTTTTATTTAAGTTGGCAGTCAGTATAAGGGTTTAATGTAATCCTAGGGTTTAGCAAAGTCGGCTCCTAGTTTTTAGGAAGTTGCTTGTGCAAGGGTTTGTGTTTTTATATAATCAATCTCAATTTGTAATACTATCATCAAAAACTCCTTTCTTTATTTCAACATGGTATCGAGCATGCTTTGCTGATCCAACAACCATGAACTATCGGCGACAATGACTAGAGAATTGAGAAGTGCTCCGTCTGGTTCCGCAACCAATTCAATTTCTGAATCCATCTGGGTCGTGGCTGACCAATTTCTTGGCGAGAAGGCAAAGCCACCGCCTCATCGGTCCTGCTCACAACTTTGAAAACTCAATGATAGGAATTACCTAGAGTGGTCCCAGGACCATCAAGTTGGCCATTGATGGCAAAGGAAAATTAGGTTATCTCGGAGGGAGAGTGCAAAGCCGCGAGATGGTGATCCCATGGTCATGGCACAGGCCGATTAACTCAATGGAGCCCTCGATTGCCGGGCCACATATGTTCCCGCCTCTTGCAAAGGATATATGGAGTGGAGTCGAGAGATGTACTCAGATTTAGAGAACACATCTCAAACCTACGAATTAAAAACAAAGTTCTTGCAAACAGGAGAGTCGTGAGGTAACCATCTACTACAATGAGATGGTTGGTTTATGGCAGAACTCGATTCTGTCATATGATTAGTTTTGGGATTGCCTAGTGATGGGGTGAATTTCCAAAAAGGGAGGAGAATGGGAGGGTGTACACCTTCCTTGTTGGTCTGAATCGGGAGGGATCTTGGTAAGAAATCCCTACCCTCTCCCGAGAAGATTTTTACGAAGTTAGAAGAGAGGAGACAAGGAGAAGAGTGATGTATGAGAGAGCCGCATCTAGGGTAGAAACCTCAGCGATGGCGATCAACAAGGGTGATAGAGGCAGTTAGGAAAGGAAACAAAGACTGGTGTGACCAATGCAAAAACAAGGCCACACCAGGGGAAACATGTTGGGACATCCATGGCAAACCGACCACCGGAAACCAAGAGGATCGAGCACCTGGAGCATCGAGAGAGAAACAAGCAAATCGGTGTCCTCTCGATCTGAGCGCAAGAACTCCTTTGGACAAGCTGCAGTTCACTCGAAAAACAGTTGGAGCAATTGAGTAAGCTCATCCAGGCCCAAACCAACCAATCCTCGGGTGACACATCATGCTCCTTAGTTGAAAAAGGTAGTCGATCCTCTTTCTCTTTCTTAGGGATAAATCAACATGCTCTCTTGGGTCATGGACTCGGGGCTCACGATCATATGTCTTGTTTTTCCCAACTTTTTCCTCCTACTTACCATGTCTTTGGAAATCAAAAGGTGAAAATAGCTTATGGCACTTTCTCCACTATTGTTGGGAAAGGAATTGTTATTTCACCTAAAGTGACTCTCATAACCGTCCTTCATGTCCCTAGACTTTATTGCAATCTTATGTCAGTCAACAAATTGACCTCTAAAGCTAAATGTACTATTTCCTTTTTGTTGATGGTTGTAAATTTCGGATACTCACACGGGGAAGGAGATTGGCGTGCTAAGGCGATGGGAGGGTTGTATATCTTTGAGGAAAGAAGAAGAATCCAAGAATAAGGAATTCCTTAGAAGTTTGTGTTTTCAATCTTTCCATGTTGATAGGAATAATGTCTTGTTATGGCACTTTAGGCTTCGCCACCCTAGTTTTCATTATTTGAAAAAATTGTCACCTGGTTTGTTCACTAATAAAAATCAAGAAGTTTTCAATGTGAAATTCGTGAACTTTCAAAACATTCTCGTACCACTTTTCCATCTCAACCTTACAATCCCACCAAACCATTCAATATGATTCATAGTGATGTTTGGAGGCTGTAAGTGGTGAACACTTTACTTAGAAAATGGTTTTGTTATCTTCATTGATGGCCACACTAGGGTCACAGGGGTGTATCAGATTTGTGAAAATTCTGATTGTATTATTCCTTGTACAAGAGAGATTAAATAGGTACAAAGACGGCTTAAGCGGTTGTGATCTATCCTTGGTAGCAGTTGTTCTCAACAACAATAAATATACAGCTAGAGGTTAGAAAGCAGCTAACTACTACCTAATAGGAAACCAGTGGCTAAGTATGCCTTGAATACCTAGATTAATAACTTACATACCTAATAAACACATCAATATAATCTATATTATATATTTTTATATATATTACAACAATATTATTTCTATTCTCTCTATATTACTTCTACAAAAATCTTCATGAATGGCAAGGATTTATTTGACATTTCCTTTTGAAGAATGATAGGCACAGCTTAAAGCTGGTAAATGACCCATGTAATTTGGCCCTTACCACCACCCGTCCCCCTTTCTGCCGGTAAGGGATATGGTTTTAGTGCTGCTACTAGAAACAGCATTGCAGAGTTCACAACCAAAGGTCATCCAAATGGTTGGTCTTCAATGTGGAAAGAATGTTTTACCTCTCCACAGGGGAAACACATAACAGGATGGAACACAACCAGACATTAAAATCCAATAAATGGCACCTGAACGGAGTATGCATACATCATTTTAATGAAATCCAATCGACTAATTATTCATCATTGGGCCACGCAACTTTTAAAAGTGTCAAACTCCAAAAATGAATTATGATAGTAACCTACCTGACCAAAATGGTCCCCATACTCCAGGGATGAACAATTTTGCATCTGAAACAGCCATATGGCAAGTTGATGTACCACATACTAACACCATCCGACGACATATATCTTCCACATTGACATCTATCAACAAATCACAATGGAGAAATTTAAAACAGAAAGATATAGTCCATACATATATACATATATATTATATTCTTTAGATGGCAAGCAAAGAAGTATGACTCAAAATTATTCTCACCAAAAAGCTTAAGATTATTTAAAAGCTTAAGCTGTTAGGAGAAGCATAATTTGTAATTTACACACTAACAATAACCTTTGGAATAAGGTGTGTGCACAGGCCTGCTCTCCATCACCCCCACACCACCAGCATGGGCATCTATCAATGATGTACCAACTGGAGTTCCTACCAGCAGACCCAATTCCTGAATATAAAGTTGCCTTCTTCAGTAATTGTGCAAAACAAGTATCTCCATTATGGAAAACAAACAAAATAGACCTCAAAGTGGGAGGCAGCTGAAACTTATGGGAATTCTTCAACACAAAATCTTGCCTTAGCAGAATCTGGTGTTAATCCAGAACCC
Source organism: Gentiana macrophylla (assembly GCA_026214975.1). NCBI lineage: Eukaryota > Viridiplantae > Streptophyta > Magnoliopsida > Gentianales > Gentianaceae > Gentiana > Gentiana macrophylla. The sequence continues at coordinate 67,016,056 of CM047811.1, forward strand.
AGAGCATGACCAGGAAAGCTACACTCCGTCCTGCAGTTAAATATATTTAACGTCTCAGGCTGACACAAAGCCAAATCACAAATCTTCCAATCAGACAGATGATACATTATAAATGTGGGCAAATAATAGCTGATCTTTGAGTAGAGAAGATTAAATTTCATCTATTTGATAGTGCACAATAAGAAAGGTAATATAGATCAATTTATTGAATGAAACTAATAAACTGTTATGAAAATTTGACATGTCAAGCAGTCAAAGATCAAATACTTTAGCTTCATCAAATAAACCCATCATAGGCAAGCATCGTTTGCATCTATCATTCCAAGCTCACGCTGACCAAAATCCATCTCTATTTCTATTATAAAATTGTCCTAGTTTCTCCTTCACCATACGAATGATAGGGAAAAGAGTAGGGTACTTAAGTGAACTATTCCTTCAGCAACAAGTCGAGGAAACAAAATTTTAAACCGTCGTCTCAAAAAAAAAAAAAATTAAACCGCAAGATTAAACACATGCATTGCTGTTTGAAAAATGCCTAATCAAAGCAAGACATGTTCTTGCTAAAACCAAAAGGAAAGCACATTTTCCTCTGCAATACATGATTCCAAACTACACCTTCAGGGTGTGTCCATAAGGAGAGCATAAGTTAACGATATTCAGAAATAGACTGATTTAAAGGAAGGTTAAAGGATAAGATGTAATACTCCAAGAATAGTAAATCTGAGATAATTTCCACTAAACATCAAGGGGAGGTTAATAAGGTTAATCATACATGATTTAGCTACCTAGAAGTAATTAAAAATAAAAATTCTCATGCCAAATGTTTAGCAAGTCTGGCAACAACTAGTAGTATATATTATCCAGATAGAATAAATACATCATGGTTTAGAACATGGTTGCAATTACTCCTACCTATCTTGGAATGATGCCCATCAATAAGATCGCCCAAACCAATCTCCTCCCAAAAATCATCATCCCATCCACAAGCTTCCATACCACGAGCATCTTTTTCAGATGTCTGTTGCACGTGTGCATGTCCTAAATATGTCCATTTACAGACAGTAGTACACAAACTCCGCGTATCATCTCCAGTTGCTCTGGCAATATGATGATAAAATTAGACAATGACATATAATAATTACTTATACACACACGATTCCACAGAACTTACTTGTAGGATAACCAATCACTCAAATCCATCCATCTAAATACCATTGACCATGATTCTTGCAGATTCTCTTTCACCCACATGAGCTGGAAAAGTGACTTTCATCAGAATTTTTATAATGAATTTCAGTATAAAAAACCTATTCCTGAAAAAATGGGTAAACAGTTGTAGTTTTAAGATTTGGTATCCTTTATTTCTCTAGGATCATGTCAAGGTTGAAAACATGCACGGAAGAACATGTTAAATGAACATAACTTGGTAGCAAATCAAGAACTCCCAAGTATTTTCTGCATAGTGTAAAATACCTTTGGTGGCTGCATTTCAGGGGATACACCCCCACCACAGTATTGCAATACAGGTGAATTGAAAGAGTTAATACGTTCAGCTTGTTTTACAGCTCTATGATCCATCCATACTATCACATTCCTCCTAGCATCACCACTCCAAGAAACAGATACAGGCTCCCCATCAGAATCCACGGCGACTTTACAATGAAACCAAATCATATGTATAAGCCATTAAGTCAGCACCATCTAATCACATTTAAGGTGTATTAAATGTTCGCACTTCACTTCCATAAAAGAACGCATACCAAGAGAACAAGTAGCAGCAAAGCCCAAACCAGCCACTTCTTCTCCAGCAACATTTGCGATAGAACATACAGATTTCACAGCCGTGCAGATAGCAAGCCATATATCGGTCGATGATTGCTGGATAAAATTTATTAAGGCAAATGAATATATTTAATAAAGCATATTCTGCCATAACTTTCAAAAACAATTAGACAAAAAACATGGAAAGGAGCTTAAGGGCAAAATTGTACCCAACATTTGTAAGCCTTTTCTTTTTCAAAACAATAATTGGTCGTTTTCTTTTTGCCAGCTATTGAGGGGAATGTGATCCATCACAACAGAAAGGAAGGACAGGCATTTTTTGCTAAGGAAAACCACTATCTTGATGTCCAAAAAACAAAAAACAAAAAATCTCCCAACACAAATGACAGATCACCTCAATGCAGTCACCATCTTTCCAAATCTGTATCGGGCTACTGGCAGAACCTAAAAGCTTCCCATCCTCTTGAAATAGACCTGCATGAAATTGATACATTATGTGAGCATAGAAACGAGGCAAATCATGTTCCTTGGCTGTAACATTTCCTCCAAAAGCTGAAAGCAAAACAACTACATTTGAATCTTTAATTCAAGAACGCTACAAATATTTGAAATCTATATTCCTAGATACTTGAGAATACCATATATTCACTAATAACAAAGCTGCAAAAACAAAAGCATGGCAGATCATCATCAAAAAAAAAAAAAGAATTCTCAAGGGCCAAGGATGTTTCTAAAAATTTAGCAAATTTATTGTTTTACCACACAACATCAAGAGAACTTTAATCTACACAAGGGTGACTTTTCCAAAGAGCTGAGGCGAGAATGTGCAAACTCTACTTCACCTTAAAAGAGTTGTGGGGTCCTTAAAGTTCCAACTCCCATACATGTGGCAAAACTACCAATAGATGCTTGGACAATCATGTTCCATTCTTACAAAATAACTAAACTACCTAAGGGAAACGTCCATAGGTAGGAAACTAGAACGTAGGAAATAACTAAACTACCTATGGGAAAACGTCCTGTAGGGTGTAACTTTACTATTAAGTTTAATAGTTATAGGACTGTAAATCGATATAATGCTAAGCTGGTTGCAAAAGGTTTCACTCAATCATATGGAATTGACTATATGCAGACCTTTACACTAGTTGCCAAGCTTAACACCATTAGAGTCCTACTATCACTTGCTATGAACCTTGATTGGCCACTACATCAACTCAACATCAAGAGTCTTCCTAGATGAGGACCTCAAAGAAGAGGTCTATATGAAAATACCTCCTGGCTTTGAATATCAGTATGAAAAAATCCAAGTTTGTAAAGTTAAGAGATCGATATACAATTCAATGAATTCTTTGGCGCTCGCATTACAATGTAGTGTATATTTGTACACCGTAACACCCCAAAAGTCAACTTGACCATTGGTCGGCGAGTACCTAATGCTAAATACTCTAGGTCTCGTCCCGGCTTTGCACAAAAAATGGATATCTCAAGTACTTAGAGTATTCGATGCATACTAAGGATATCACAACCCCGTCCTACTTAGTATCCCGCCGAAAACAACTCACCAACAAAGCGTTAAGTAAGCATTTTTTTCATCATGACAGATATTTAAGTTTCTAATGTTCACAAAACTACTCAAACTAAAATTCACCCAGGCTAAATAAAAGAAATTTAAAAACATTAACCCAGCAAAAGTAAAGATTCATTCTCGAATCACTAAAAACTGCAGCACTAAACAACGCTGAACCTCCCTTGTCTTTCAACTGGAAATTGCAATGGCCAGTTTAAATTAATGTCTACACATGCTCATTTTTTTAAAGGGGGAAAAAAAAAAAAAGATGGGAGTCAGGCTGAGGCTAAAATTCCACTTCAAGCAATACATAAGTGAAACCCATCACCTACAGAAAAAAAAATCCAAAAAAGGGCATGTCCACCCCTCTAAACTTCTTTTGTGCTAGCTTCTTCCCCGGGTAATCATGTCACATGTCCGTCTCATTGCTACAGTTATTAATAATTTATCCTGGACATCCATTAATGCACATGGAGATTTTTTTCTTTTCTTTTAAAAAAGCACTTGGAGTTTAAAACATATACTATAATTCTCTATATTCGATGCATTTATTCATTCATACATACTGAGATACACTAAAGGAGACAGAGAAAAGTAATACCAAAAGAAACGATGTTACCATGACAACTGGGAGATAATCCTCGTCCAGAAATTCCAAAACTTTTGCATGAAGATGACATACAACTAGCATCACCCCCGTAATGCAGACTTCAAAGAAAGAACTAAAAGTAGTTCAAAGAAAAAAACAAAAATCCGTCCCTTCACACAATCCATCACTCGCGACTCAATGAAGCAGTACAATTTAATGAGAAACCAAGAATATAATCAACAGCATTGACAAAAATTGGAGTAGAAAAGTCCATGGGTGTACACTTTAAGCACATATATATCAATCAAGCCAAGGGAAAACGAGACAACAAGATTGGACCTGCACGAGCGCTGCCGGTGCCAACGTCGACACCGAGGAAGACGGTGCGAAGGGGAGGAGATAGAGGAGGAGGAGGCGTAGTCATCTCCACGGCGTAATTTTGGATTAAGCGTTGCTGGAGCGGTGTGTTATTCGACCATGATCTTATTGGGGTGTACATTTCATTTCATTTTCAATAATTTCTAAAGCAAAACTTTCTTTGTAATCATTAGCAGATAAGATAGTGGTTGTATCATTTCTCGTTAGGAATTAAGAAAAAAAATAATTTAAGAAGCCTGCTTTGGATAATGAATTGATGATTAGTATCAAGTTTTTAACGTATTGTCTGATATTTATTGTATTTTTTTTATATATGTTTTGTTCCTTCTATCTACGATGCAAGGCATTTGTCTTCTTGAGGTTATGACATTCGGCTAAAAGGGAGGACAATTTTAAAAATATATATATACTAGTAGGAAACCAGCCACACGATCTTTTATAACCACAATATTTAAAAATTCGATCGAGTAAAATCCGAATCTTGATGCACTACCTGCTCATGTATAGACAAATTTTATAATACAACCAGTTGTTAGAAGAGGTTGTGCAAAGTGGCATACATTCTAACCATTCATTTCTAACCTCTCACACACGATAAAAGTGTATTATGTGAAGAGAGTAAAAATGAGAGGCTTAATGTATCTTGGCTTGCATCAACCTTCTTACAAACGTTGCAGACTATAAAAAATCTCTCTCCTCCATTATAACGCGGGTATAACGCAAAAGAAGAGGTGTGTATTGGAAGGAGACGTCTATTTTCAAACGTTTTGTTAAATTTTGGAACTGACAGTGAAAAAATGTGCACATTGAGTGATTTTATGGTGAGTAATGAATAACAGATTGTATTAATAAGATAGGAAGCAAGTCGAGTCTTCTTTTTTGATGTGGAGATTATGCTCGCTTCTATAAGTAACTCTGTTGAAGTTTGTGTTGGTCAATAAATCTACATAACATCGACCCTGATATATGCCTAAGGCATTGCAATGCACGGGAGAATTCAAATTTGAAAATGACTATTAAAACCTATTGAAAAATTCATTGTATTATGATTGCCCAAACACTAAAAAAATAATATAGAAACACACCATAAGCTAAAAATACCCCACCGTCCTCAACCAAGGGATATCACATAAAGGTTACATAACGGGGCAGCAATGTTTTCAAGCTAAAAAATCCTATGCTATGAAACGCACGGGTTAAAAAAATCCCTGATTGCTGATACACGGAAACGCACTAATGCTATAAAAGCTAAAAAACTAAAGTTTTCACAAAATGTTACACAACGGGCAAAAGAATGTTTTCAAAAAAGAGTAATAGTTTAATGATGATACGGAACTCGACACGGTCCCATTATCCCGTCCAACTCGTCTGAGGACATAAGTCAAACTCTTTCCCTGAGCATAAGCGCGCGACGTCGCCAACTTCTTGGCCATCCCGCCATCCTCATAAGCATAAGGGGGCCCAGCGACATCAAGGGCCCACTCTTATACGAGAAACTCAGTACGATTAATGGAAAGTTCATAAGCTTAGATAAAGCGGGGGCCAATCGCCATCTGTCGGGCATCGGCGCCGCTAGCACGAGTAGTCTTTACGACTTTATCCTTTCCCTATAAATACCCCAGCTATGACATTAATGAAGATATAGAACAACTTTTGCGCATTTATTTCTATCAAAGATTTGTTGTTCTCTCTCTCATATTTATTGTTTTCATATTACCACCGTGAGTTCATCACCAACATCGATAAACGCCACCGTCCGGCGGCGATAACCTCATTGATCGGAACACCACGAAGAGGCCGATATCCCACGCCCAAGTCTTCCTTCCAAACTACCTCGACGGAAATGCACCCGTCAATTGGCTCCGTTACCGGGAAACGTTTTCTTCAAAGGATTCAACACCTTCGTGGACTCCATAGTTGCTCAGCTTGTACCGATCTCCGTCTCCTTTGTATAACAGGTTTGTTATTCCAGTTTATCATCATCAAATCGGTTATCTTTGTCTTCACGATCCGTTGAAAAATAGCTCATGTGTTTATGTAGACTATCCCATCTTGTGTTTGAAGATTCACCACTATTGGGATAATCTTATATGAACCGCTAAGCAACGGCCGTGGTTAGCGTTTTCCGATTTGCATGTTGATCGGGGCGGTGTGAACGCCATAAAATTCAACTTGTAGCATGTCCGTGTTGGGATCGATTGCTTGTAGGAGGGTAAAAGGTTCATCGGATGTTGCGTACATAAAATCGACAAATAGATCACGCCACGTCCACGTCACATCAACTACCTTTTGAAAAGGATACTAGAGTTGGCTTGTGTCGAGGGCAATAATCCCACTTGCTACCTTGCAAAGCTTGTGGTCGATTTGCATCGGACCTCATCATGGCTAACCCTTCACCTAACCCCACACCCAACCCGGCGTAAAGCGGATCGCCCTAACGAGGTCTCACGAGAGCGACCCGCCCGCACAACCGTCGATTACCGCGAGTTCTTAGAGTTAAGAAAGAAAAACACTCGCCAGAGGAGCGAGCTCGCCGAAGACAGATTAACACCGAGGGCCTGACAAAGAGGCCCCGCCTACCGGTTCTAGCGAGGCTGATCTGGCAAGAATAAAGAGTTATGGTGAATACGCGGCGAAAATGAAGGCAGCCAACGAGATCTTAATCTCCGCCGGCCAGCCCGCGCTAGCAATTGATCCTCCCCCAACCGTAGAGGGCATGAACGCCGGACCTAACGTCATCGCCCCTCCGTGGAAAGGGCCAAACATGGGGGAAACAACGCGAGCTCAGCGTCACGAGCATCGAGGGGAAAGCGTATCCTCCTCTCGGCACGGTGAATACAGCCAAACTAGAATATCGGCGCACGACCGCCTGGGAAAACGTAGAGCTTTACCATCACCACCGAGGGATGAAGATAAAGGAGCACGAGGCAACGTCAGACGGAGATTGGGCCCCCTCAGTGAAAATCCCCGGGACATCATCCTGAGAAGAAGAGCACGGGCCGAAACAGAAAGGCTCAGCAGTGACGAGGACGACGCCCACTCTCAGGGCGCACCTCGAGCCCAGACCAACCAGCGATTTGAAGATCTGAGGCTGATGGTTCTGGAGATGAAAAAGAACAAACGAGAAGAGGATAAGGAACCTAGCGCTGCTATGGATGCACTTTCAGACTCGCTCATAGCGAGCCTCCCGCGACGCCGAGTCTCCAACATCAACATAACAGATTATCAGGGTAAGTCAGACCCATACGAATGGATAGCCTCGTTCGAGAGCAAAATGATGCTCGCTACTCACCATAGCGCGGCCTGGTGCGTGGCTATGGTGGGTTGCATGAAAGATAGAGCCTCTACATGGCTTCGCAAATTGCCAGCCAGATCAATTTAACAGTTGGGGAGGATATGCGCACAAAGTTCTGACAAATTCAAGACAGCGCATAGACCTCGCAAGACCACAACCGATCTGTTTTTGATAAAGCAGGACACTGGGGAGTCCGCCCGGTCGTATTACGAGAAATTCGTCCAAGTTTACGATCAAACACGGGACGAGCCCGAACCCACGGTCATGATGGCATTCTTAACTGGACTGGTGGGCGGCGAACTTAAGACACACTTAACGATGCACGCTCCGACCAACTTGAGGGACATGTTGGAGCAGGCCCGGAAGTTTACTACCGTCGAGGTCATCCCCGCCAGAAACCGGGGCCTTCAATCGATCCCACGGCCCGTCCAATAGTACTTTCGAGGCCGATCCCCAAAGAAAAGAGAGAGGCCGTCAATCCGGCGAAAGAACGGACGACCGTGATTTCAAAAGGCCGCAAAGTTCGGCGTAAAAGATTACATTCCACCCCGATGCCCGACCGTCGGCGATCCTGAACGAAATTTCGGAACACATCCGGAAGCCCCGCGACAATCGTAGCGAAGACAGGGTTCGTAAAGCGGACACAAGCAAATTCTGTGAGTTTCATAATTATCACGGCCATAACACGGATGATTGTTTTTCCCTGATAAGGATCCTAGACAAAATGGCCCGGAGGAAAGTTAGATCGGTTCAAATTGGCGGCGGTGCCAATCGAGAGACTCGTCGCGGCCAGTATGGCGCGAGCTTAATGTCATCCACGAAAGCCCGCTTAGCAACAGTGGATAAAAGAACAGTATCAACTCGATCAACGAATTTGGGCGTGGCGGCCTAGAACTCTGCGACTGCATGAAGAGGCCACGACTTTCACAAAGAGCGAGCTTAGCTTTGTTACGGAGCAATGGAGATGCCCTCATAATCAAAATCGGGATCGGCAAGTGCGGGGTTAACAGAGTCCTGGTGGATACAGGTGCCGCCAGAGACATCATCTATCTTGACTGCCTCAAAGGTTTGAGTTTCACCGAGGCCAATCTGAAACCGTACCTGGACTCGCTAGAGGGTTTTACCAACCATGAGGTAAAGGTTAAAGGAATGATTGACCTGGAGGTCCGCATCGGAGACTTCGGCCCTTCCGGATCGAAAAATAGAATTTCGGTGGTCGATCCGCCACCGCTACCACATGATCCTGGCATACTTGCGATGCGCAAATTTCGGATGGTGTCTTCCATTCCGCATCGAGGTCAAATTTTATACGAAAATGGCAAGATAGGCCAGGCGATTAGCCGACCACGCACTTATCTTGACCACTTGGCAAAATCAAAGCGAGGGTTGAAAAGGGCACGGAGCCCGAAGTCCAAGGTGTGCTAGGACAAGCTCATGCTACACCTCCCGTCGCACCAAAGCAGGACTAACCCCATCACGAATTCAATAAATCTGTTGGAAGAAGCTCTAGTGATAATCGATACAGCTGAGATACCAAGTACCGCCGGGCGAGTCAACCCCCGGATAAGTGAGTCCACTGCCGAGTTGGAGGCGAGCGCTAAGAAAAGAGCGCTGGAAGCTCATATCGAGCGGGGACAAGGCACGGACAGCCCTCCTCCGCCTAAGAAACAGCAAAAGGAAATTGTATGCGACACATTGCAGATACGAGATGATCCAAGCATTGAAGCAGAGGGGGAGCTCGTCGAGGTAATCATCAATGAGAGATACACCGACCAAAAGATCAAAGTCGGGGCGCACCTCAGCGAGGCCGATATGTCCGTGCTGATCAACGTGCTGAAAGAGAACCTGGAGGCCTTTGCTTGGGAGGTCATCGACATGCGGCGTCGACCACGAGGTCGCACTCCACCGCCTTAACGTGAATCCCCACTTCAAGCCAATTCGGCGGCCGGGCTCGCCAATTTTCAACCGCAGCGAAAGAGGTCAGAAAATTGAGATCGCAAAACTACTTGCGGCGGATATCATTGAAGAACTACAATATCCTACTTGGCTAGCCAACGTCGTTATGGTTTTGAAGCACAACGGCAAGTGGCGAATGTGCGTAGATTTCACCGACTTGAACAAAGCCTGCCCCAAGGATCCCTATGAGCTACCCGCGTAGACGAAATGGTAGATCGGATAGCGGGCTTTGAAATCCTCGCCAAATCGACGCCTATTCTGGATACCATCAGGTCCGTATGGCCGGGGACGAAAGACAACTTACTGCTTTCAGAGCTGGAGGCGGCATGTATTATTACAAAATGATGCCCTTCGGCCTGAAGAATGCGGGTTCAACATTCCAGAGGATGATCAACCGGGTCTTCCACACTCAAATCGGCCGCAACATGGAAGCTTACATAGATGACATGGTCATCAAATCCAGCAGATGCGACTTCATAGCAGATTTGAGGGAAACTTTCACGAACGTGCGAAAAAACAACATGAAGTTAAACCCAGTCAAATGCACGTTTGGGGTCAAAGCTGGAAAATTCTTAGGCTTCATGGTCACACAGCGGCGGCATCGAAGCAAATCTGAGAAAATCGAGCCATTTCTGGACATGGCGCCTCCAACGACTGTGAAAAAAGTTCAGAGGTTGAATGGAAGGATAACCGCTCTGGGGCGGTTCAGTTCGAAATCTGCAGACAGGTGCCTTCCTTTTTATAAAATTTTGAAAGGCGGCAAGGGGTTTGAATGGACTGGAGAATGCACTCAAGCCTTTGAAGAGCTCAAGCAATACAGTCACCCGCCTCTTTTAGTAAGTCCTATCATAAAGCGACCGGCTTTATTTATATTTAGGCGGCCTCGAGATAGAATTGTCGCCGCAGATTCTTGTAAAAGAAGAGGGGACTCCTGAGAAGCCCGTTCAAAAGCCCATTTACTATGTTTCGAAGGCTCTCAGCTCTGTAGAGGGTCGATATTTTAATGCAGAGAAATTGGCTTACTCTCTTGTTATAGCAAATAGAAAGCTCCGTGCATATTTTTCATCACATACGATCATTGTACTATCGGATAGTCCGCTGCGTCGGAGTTTTACATAAGCCGACCTCGCCGGTCGTCTCCGAAATGGGCAATTGAGCTCACCGAATTCGACATCAAGTCACGAGCCTCGAAGGGGCAATCAAGGCACAGCCCTGGCCGAGTTCATTCTTGAAGCAAGCTTCCGAGAGCCCTCGACAACACAACCCACTTCCTTCGACCAACTCGCCCGACAAACCGGCTCTAGCGGCCCCACGAGGCCCAAATGCATCGTTGGCGCTTGTTCGTTGACGGCGCTAGTGGAATTGGAGCTTGCGGGGCGGCATCGTCTTGCTCGAGCCGAAACGTCCGAAGAAATTGAGAAAGCGCTTAACTTGATTTCACGGCATCAAACAACCAAGTCGAATATGAGGCAGTCATCGCAGGCCTTGAGCTCGCCCTCGGCAATGAGAGTTGAGAACATACACGTCTTTTGCGACTCACAACTGGTTGTCAATCAAGTGAATGGAGGTTATAAGATTTATTGTTCGAAACTGCAGCAGTACATCGACCTGGTCCAGAAATTACGTCGTCAGTTCGGATATTGCGAGCTCTCTTATATACCACGCACTCAGAATTTGAGGGCAGACTATTTATCCAAGTTATCCGACGCTGACGCGGCGCTCGCTCCTGACATCCCTTTGGAATACCTCGAGGAACCTTCTATCAACAGATGCGAGGTCATGGATATTCAACCCTCCTCGCGCTTCTGGATCGATGAGGTCAAGGATTATATTGAGCATGGAGTTTTGCCTTCGTGACAAGATAGAGGCGAGAACCTTGGCTCGCCGAGCAAAGAAGATATGTCTTGCAAAATGGGATACTTTACAGCGCTCTTTCTCCAAACCTCGCTCCGCCGTGGTCGGGCGGAGCAAGTAGAGGTATCCTCCATGAGCTTCATCAAGGAGTGTGCGGCGGGCATCCACTGTCGAACCCTCGCACAAAGCGATCATCACCGCGAGATACTCACCGCCTACCTTGTTGAGGATGCGGATATATTCGTTAGAATGCGACCCTGCCAAAGTGCACGCAGATATACCCAGGTTACCCTCCGTAGAGCAGAGCATCGTCACCGCTTCATGGCCTTTCGAAATGTGGGGCATCGACCTCGTCGGTCCAATGCCTAAAGGGCGCGGAGGATGCGAGTACATAGTAGTAGCGGCTGATTATTACACTAAATGGACAGAGGCGAAGCCCTCAGAGAGATCGCCACCACCCAGGTCATCTATTTTTTAATGGATCAAGTGTGGACTCGTTTCGGGGTACCTCGCATCATCATATCTGACCATGGACCGCAGATTGTAACGGAATTGACGAGTTTTGTAAAGAGCATGGCGTCATTCATGCGACGTCTTCGGTCAGCTATCCTCAAAGTAATGGTCAGGCAGAGAACGCAAACAAACAAGTGCTCAGAGGCCTGAAACGCACTCTATGCGGAAAGAAAGCCAGGTGGGTAGATGAGCCGCCGCGCAATCTTATGGTCGCTCGGACCGCCAAAGTCCACCACAGAGAAACCCCATTCTCCCGACTTATGGTTCGGAGGCGATGACACCGAAGTGGAGATGTCTCTACCTAGCATCGAGTGTCGCATTTCAACGAGGACACCAACGAACGATCGCGTGAGTTTGAGCTCGACATGCTCGAAGAAAAAAGACTGCAAGCGGCGACCCGTTTGGCTAACTTCAAGATGGCCGCTAAGCGACATCACGATAAGAAGGTACGCCACCATTTTTTCAAGGCAGGAGATTTCGTATTAATTAAATGTGAAGCCGCCGGCCGCAAACCCAAAAAAGTTAGACAAAGAATTGGGAGGACCCTTCGGATCTCTCATGCGAGCTAAAGAAGGGGACATATTATCTCAAAGACAGGAATGGCCGTGAATATGAGAATACTTGGCACGCCGACAACCTCAAGAGATATTACATGTAGTCCTCTCGTTTTTTGGAAGTTTTTGTTCCTTGTGTATATATTTTTCTTCCTTTTTAAAAAAAAAAAAAAAAAAAAAAAAAAAAAAAAACAACTCAAAATACCAAAGCAGAGAACAAAGGCATAAAACGAAATGGCCATGCAGCGGCCCCAATGTGCACAGAAGGAAAAGGATCAAAGTTAACAGGGTGGCGAGCCCCACATCAGCCGGAAACAAAAGTTAATATTACAAATCAACAACAAAGTTTTTATCAATAACAAAAGGAGAATCAAACGCTCAAATCAAGACCACGACTTGCGAATCTCCCGGTGCGCGCCCTCACTCACCACCTGGAGCTGCCTGATCCCCCTCTGTATTGGCCCCATCCAAGATCGCCTGCACAAGTGATCGCATGTTCTCTTTTGCTGCCGCTGGAAATACCGCCGCCTGTAAACCATCAACCCTACATCGCCGCGGTATTCCGCGATCTCTCCTCGGAGTATGGAACCACGGGATGATATTGAATGAGCTCGCATCAAGGAATTCTCCCGAGTCCACGCCGCCATATCATGTAAGTTGGGGACCTCTGTTTGGTGCATCGACCTCTGATACACACCTCGCCATATGATAGCAAAATTGGTCATAATTATCACCCAGATCCTTCCAATATTCGGCGTTGTCTTTATATTCAAGCAAGGCGGCGCTCAATTTTGGCCTGGATATCCGAGGCAAGGTCCTCGGCCCTTTTGATAGCCTCCTCGGCCTTAAATGATGGCGTCCCTCGGCTTTCCGACGGGCATCCTCGGTTTCTTAGCAAAGATCGGCCGACAACATCCTCGGCAGCTTTCAACTTTTGCTCACGAGCACCTGTGGCGGCTTCGACCTTCTTGCGATGATTCTTCTCATGAGTAACTTGGCGCTCCAACTCCGCTATCTTGTCCGTCCAGGTCTTTTCTTTAGCGGTATATAGAGCCTTGGCATCACCAACTTTGGCCTCCAGGTCCTTCATCGTCCGCGTCAACTCCTGGTTCTCCTGCGCCTACTTCACCACCATCGCTGCTCGTTCGCTGTTCGCTCTCCACCAACTTCTCAACAGTATCTAAAGCGGCGAGCATGCAACGCGAGACCTAAGAAAGACACAGTAAGCACTTGGAAAATAAAAGGAAATTCGTGCGAGGAAACACATTTACCTTATGCGCCGACATCCCGTACTCGGCGACGGCAGCCCTCATAGCCTCGCGGGGATCAATAAATCATGCCCGATGTTGGCGAGAGCAATCCTTTTATCACCGGTCCCCACGGATAGGCGAGCCTCAGCGCTCCATTTTCTGGTAAGTAGAGGAAGAGGAGGAACCGCTGACAGAGCTGACTCCATCATCACACCCCAGTCAGGCGATGATTGATCGGCGCAGAAAGCCTCGTCAAAGTATAAAGGAATGTCGGCGCTCGTCCGAAAGCTTCTTGCCGTCGCGCCTCTCGCGCGTACACGAATTCATAAACAGTGCAAGGTTGAGAGGGGGAGAGTCGGGACCTCTGTGGTCGACAACCTCGGATGGCGATCCACTCTTGGTCTTTTCCGGGAAAGGGGGGCGTCTTTCAAGAACATCTTCAAACTCTATCGGTCGCTTACCAAGGCGGTGCTCGTCGAGCCTTCACCGGTGGCGGGGCGGACTTCTTCATGAATCGCTCGCGATCGCAACACCGCAGGAAGTCCCGCCTCGACATTGTGCCGCTTGCAGAAGAACGGTCACTCCCTCGATTGATCCCTACATGAACAAATGGTATGATCACGGGATCTCGCTCGCTAACTCTTCCTCCCGCGTCTTCCTCGCGGCATTAGCAATGGCAACATTAGCGCTCCTGCGAAGACCGGATGCCGGCATCACCGAAAAAGAAAAACAAAAGAGGAAGCAATCAGAAATGTACAAGTCAAAAAAAAAAAAAAAAAAGGGAGTAGGGGATCGTGCCTGGCCGCCGCCCGACCCAGCGCCTGAGCTTGTGTATTTTTGGGTTAGCAAAAACAAAAATAGAGAAGAAATGGTTTTACCCTGGCGGCTCGACCAATCACCGCCACACTCTTCGCATTAAGTCCGGAAAGTTCCTACCCAAGTGGCACTCGCCGACCGGTCAGATCACTAAGCTCCACAGATGGCGGGGAATGTTCACGACAGCAAAATCCCGACTCCAAACAGCCGGGATCTCTCGCCATCCTCGCTACTTCCAGACTTTACGCTCGTCAACATCCGAGCGCCGATCATGCGGACTGCAGGCAGATCTCGTCTCACAGAGCTTATCAAAGCCACAATCGCTTCTACTTCTTCAGGACTCTTGCGAGAGGAACTACTCTGTCTTTAAGCCACTTGGAGTCTAGTCCGCGTGTGGCCCGACTCCCAAAATGCGGGAATGGCCATCCGACCCTGGATTGCACCAGCATCACTCTTTGGCTCCAGCTTGTAGATTTTGTTGTCGGCGGGGTAAAAGGGCGAGGCCTCCTCACGCGCCTCACGCCACACGACCCGGAGTTTGGGTGCCGACGAAATCATGGAACTCCCTAAACAGCCCAAGGAGGGCTCAATTCCATTAAGGCGGCACGTCGCAATAAACGCCGCCAGTGGTCCTAACAAAGATTAGGGGTGAAAGTCCGCCGGCAAGGCTTCCAAAGAAATACATCACCTCCACCAAAAAGGATCGAAAGGGGCTCGAACCCCGCCAGAAATTGTCGAAAGGAACATATAATCGGTCCCTGGTAGAGCGCCCACAAGTATACTCATATCGCCGGCCGCCCATGCACGGACAAAAATGATAGTCGCCGGAAAGCCGGTATCGGACGCGGATAAGCGGTGTTAAAGTCAGCGCCATGGTCAACAAAGATCTCCATTCTACATCGGCGGCGCGATGCATGGCCTTCAGCTTGCCACCCTCTTCCAAAGACTCCGCAGTTTCCAAGCTGATCTGGATTTTCCCCCTCTGCGGGGCGGAGCTAGCAGTCTGGGTGCCCTACGGCCGCCCCTTCGCTTTATGGCTGCCGGGCGGACGCCGTCTGAATCCTTTCACCGGGCGGTCTTAGAAATTCGCCTCTCCGGGAGCTAAGTGTCGCAAGGATTCGTAGCACCGAGTGCCCTCGTTATAAGTAGCCTTTGGGCCTCGCCAGTCGCAGGACGCGAGTCCTCTTCGTCAGAATGGGAAGGTGAAACCTCGCCGCCAGCCCTTTCCTCGGCCCCGCCATCCCCATAACTAAATTCCTCTTGATCGCTGTCGTCCCCGCTGTGCGACATGCTGCAAAATGAAGAGAGGTGGATCAACGCTTCGTTCAGGTCGACACCGCCCCCATTTCCGCGCAAGCCAACAGCACAGGGGGCAACGGGGTCATAAAGAAATACTACACGGAAAAATTGAAAATTGCACCCTAATCCCTGAAGGCTTCAAATTCACAAAAGAAGGGCTTAGGCATACGGATTCTATCACCGGTTAGAAAACCTCAAAAATCCGAATATCTACGGGACAAAAAGCATACTTATGATCTATACAGGCCAAGAATCAACCACAAAAATACGATCAACAAAGAAAAACCCAGTGTTAGATCGGATAAAGATGGTACCTTTATGATCTGGATGGCAGAAAATTGGGAAGACAAGGATGATCGCTCCGATCGCTGAAAAAGGCTCACTCCGATGAAGTTCAAACACAGCCTCAGCCTCAGAATTCTGGAAACTTGGTTCTAAACCACCACAGGATGCTCTTGATTTCTGGCTTGATCAGCCTGGGAATTTTGGAGAAGGTTTTCGAAAAAGTGGTAAAAGGAGGGGCAACACCCCCTTAAATAGACAGGCATTCAACCAACCAACGGCTGTGATTATCTTCATCCAACGGTTCGGGTTTACGCGGGAAAGCGAAAAGTTTCGGAATCCGACACGACGCTTTGAAATTTGAAATTTGCATAAAAACGAACGCCATCATTACTACCGTCCGCCCCACGGCGAAACGTCACCTTGTCAGAACTGAAAGGACGCCACATTTAATGATACGCAGCGTTCTGCAGCCCATTTGTATTGCTCCACGTGGCACGCCACCTGTAATAGCTCGCTTGTACAGTTTTCGCTCTCGCCAACACAAATGACTTCGCCATCTCGCCTGGGATCGCAGAAAATGATTAAATCCCAGAAACTCAACATGTCGACCTCGGTCGCACTAACGACCACGGACGATATACATCGCAAGCTCTCAACGCGCGCAGCCGCAGCCGACTGCGTAAACGACTCCTCGCGGCATATCTGGATCGCTTCATATCAGGCACCTCAACATGTCGACATCGGTCCGACCAACGAGCACGGACGCGATTTACATCGCAAGCTCTCGCCGCAGCGATCGCGGCGACGGCAACAGCTCCTCGCGGCATATCTGGATCGCTTCATCGCCAGGGCACTCAACATGTCGACCTCGGTCGGACCAACGAGCACGGACGATTTACATCGCAAGCTCTCAAGCGCGATCGCCGCAGCCGACGCACTCACCGCGGCATATCTCGGATCGCTTCATGTTGTGCACCTCAACATGTCGACCTCGGTCGCACTAACGAGCACGGACGATTTACATCGCAAGCTCTCAAGCCGCGATCGCGGCGACGACTGCAATGTAGCCTCGCGCGCATATCTGGATCGCTTATCTGCGGCACCTCAACATGTCGACCTCGGTCGACCAACGAGCACGACGATTTACATCGCAAGCTCTCAAGCGCGCAGATCGCGGCGACGGCAATGCCTCGCCGCGGCATATCTGGATCGCTTATGCTGCGCACTCAACATGTCGACCTCGGTCGGACTAACGAGCACGGACGATTTACATCGCAAGCTCTCAAGCCGCAGCCGCAGCCGACCGCAAACAGCCTCGCCGCGGCATATCTGGATCGCTTTATCTTTGTGCACTCAACATGTCGACCTCGGTCGACCAACGAGCACGGACGATTTACATCGCAAGCTCTCGCCGCGAGCCGCGCGACGTAATGCAGCCTCGCGGCATATCCGGATCGATCTATCTTTGTGCACCTCAAATCGCAATCCGCAGTGTCATCACATCTCCCCACGCGTCCCACAAATCGCCAGGTATCCCAACGGATGGAACGGTTCAAAAGCCATCATTGGTGGTCTTCCCGAGTTTTAGCCGTGTTTAATAGGGGCTACTTTGACTAGGGACTATTCTCGACGAAAAATAGCCCATGACTACCCACCATAAATAACCGTCCTTCGAATGCTCATAATGACGGTAAACCTCTCGAGATAACCATCATTACGCCGGTCATTATGATCGCCTCTTCAGATAGCCGCTGCTTACCTGGCCCACCATTATGGTAATCCATGCCAAACACGCCACCTCCTCTATAAAAGCCACCATTTCACCGCCTCCTCCACGGATGCTTCTTCTCCCATTCGAATCACTCGCTTCTTCCTTACAAAATCCTAAAAAACAAGAATGTCTCGATCGGATAATGTTGAATACTGAATTTATGGAGGATTACAAAGGCAACGAGCATCTGAATCCACTTGCACTTCCTCCATAACCCTTCAGGGGAAGAACAACCCCCAATTTTAATACCACGAGTGGAAATGGAACAGAATCTTGATACCGCTGCCGCCTTCTTGCTGCCTGAGATTGCGGAGTTAGAGCGTGAGGAGGAAGCTGAGATAAGTGAATCCAGAGTCCTGCGAGCTCACAGGAGGATCAGAGGTATTCATCGGCGATCGGATCCACAGACCGCACAAAGCAAACTGTTCAAAAAGTTTGTGCGCCTAGTCCGGAATGGAAACTGCCAGGGGGCCATGGTCGACGCTGTCTGGGAAGAATGGCAAAGCGTCTTTCACCAGAATCGGGCCCCTTACAATCACCGTGTCCGCAAGCTGAGATCCAAGATGAGAGAGGATCGCTTCCTATATGAGGGGAGGACGACCTGGTAGGCCACCGGATGAGAGAAGATCGCTTCCTATATCTGAAAAGGGGCGGCCTGGTAGGTCAGATCCCTTGTTGCTTGCGACTGACTGCGAACTACCGAGCACGACGACGACTCCAGATCACCACTAACGTGTACTAGGAGGAGGAAACCCGCTTGTAGTGATTGGCGTGCCTTTCGATAGCTTCAACTTCACGGCGCCGCGGGATATGTTGCATCAACTTCATGTCGCAACCCCGCCGCCCTCTCGAAGGAGCGCGGTCTTGAGATTTCGATACAAACAGAGAGTACTCTTTTCCTTGCTTAAGATTTTTTCCCACTGGGTTTTTCTTAAGAAAGGTTTTGATGAGGCTCTACGAGTTTGTATCCCTAATCCTGAGTCCGCTCAACTTTTGTCTTCCAAGAGTGTTCGACAACGGAGACTCCTCGACCAGTATACTACTCTACGCCGCAACAAATTTCCGCCGCAGAGTAGGGGGCCATTGATGATACGGAACCTGACACGGTCCCATTATCCCCGGTCAACTCGTCTGAGGACATAAGTCAAACTCTTTCCCTGAGCATAAGCGCGCGACGTCGCCAACTTCTTGGCCATCCCGCCATCCTCATAAGCATAAGGGGGCCGCCCCGCAAAGATCAAGGGGCCCACTCTTATGAAAACTCAGACGCTTAATGGAAAGTTCATAAGCTTAGATAGAACGCGGGCCAATCGCCATCCTGTCGGGCATCGGCGCCGCTTAGCACGAGTAGTCTTTACGCCTTTATCCTTTCCCTATAAATACCCCCACTATGACATTAATGAAGATATAGAACAACTTTTGCGCATTTATTTCTATCAGCACTGTTGTCTCTCTCTCTCTCATATTTATTGTTTTCATATTACCACCGTGAGTTCATCACCAACATCGATAAACGCCACCGTCCGACGGTGATAACCTCATTGATCGGAACACCACGAAGAGGCCAGATATCCCACGTCCAAGTCTTCCTTCCAAACTACCTGACGGAAACAGACCCGTCATTTAAGTTGATTTTATGCAAGAAAAAAAAAAAGAAAACCTTCCATGCACATGCATCAGGGAATGAAAGGCATAAAACATCATAAAACACTATCTAAGAACAATATAAAATACGTAGGTGGCTCATACCCGAAGCCTTCTGTAAATTTACTGATGTAACAATCTCTTAATATTACCATACCATCTTCATCAACTTCAAAACTACCTTATTGTGAAGCCGTAACGTTGGATTTGGTGTGACCAATCAGCAGTTGGTACTTGGTACGGGGGTTTCTCAATAATGCATTTGAAACTTCTCCGCATAAACAGGGGTTTACCATTCTCTTCTACAAGAGCGATAAGAAAAGATAATCCGCGTAAAATTGCATTTGGAACTTCTTCTGTTACTTGGTATGAGGGGTATAAACAGTTGTCAATACCAAGTGATTAGAGAGTACTCCAAATTAAATAGTCAACCCGTGTTCCCATTTGGGGTAGATACCACTCATATGATTGGTATACACTTCACCAATCTCCAAATGGAGATGAGATAAAAGTACTATGCATAAACCACTGTGCAGAATAAAATTGTTTGAGGAAGGGCTTACCAACTACATAAATAAAAACATACATACCGCTTCATGGTATGGGTAAATATTGACAACTGAGTTAACCGCCAATATCATGCGGGTATTCATGGGTTCCAAAGCTACATCCCCCCTCATGATTAACACATATGCTGAGCTGAAGCCATTCTTTCTTCTATCAACCTCATTTACCAACACCGAGCATGCGTCCGAAGGTTCTACCACATACAGTTTACCTGATTTGGCAAATCCCTAAAGTGATGGAGCTGAAATTAACACTTTAACTAATCAGGTGAGTCCTGCAAAAGAAGGATGGGAACACACAATAACACAATGACCAAGTGTTCAACGTCTTGGAAGCCATCGCAAAAATTCAGCGTTCAATAGTCATCGAATGCAATCCCAATAAAAAGAATGTTACAACCAAGCTAGAGATCAGAGAACTTTGTAAATCCCAGCAAAGTAAATAAAAAGAACAACTTCAATTCAAGGCTGCCCGAAAAAACAATGATTCTCCTGGGTCAAGTTGCTTCATTTTGAAAAAAAAAAACAGAACAAAAACAAAAAAACCATCAAATCATAGACCAAGAATTCCCCAAAAGAATTTTTTTTATTACTAATTTTTTCTGTAAAAAAACTTGTAGAAGAAAAGTAACATAAAAGATTTCACAAACTCGAATATCCGATTTTCTTGAACTTCAAGAACATCCTTCCACCCAATAAACAATCCCATATAACAAAATGAAAAGGTATGAAATGGAAGAATTGAGCCAAACCAAAAAGGGACTGATGAACTTACCAAAATTTGCCTCAATATCGTCAAAGGATAAAGTAACGTTCTTTCCGATGAAAAGCAGATGCCCATAAGCTGTAACAGGGAAATGAAGCAAGCTAACACAAAAAACAGACTTCAGAATATATTTGATATTTCACATTGAAGAAATATCTATGAATGAATGAAATATTTGATGGGAAAAATGCCAATTCATTCAGTTGTTTCTTCCAACTTGAAAAAAAACTGTGAATAAATGAAACATTAGATGGAAAAAAGACTAAATTTCACCAACCTGTTCATTCAATCATTCTGCCCATAGACCAAGAATTCCCCAAAAGAATTTTTTAATTGCTAATTTTTTCTGTAAAAAAACTTGTAGAAGAAAAGTAACATAAAAGCTTTCACAAACTCGAAGATCCGATTTTCTTGAACTTCAAGAACATCCTTCCACCCAATAAACAATCCCAGATAACAAAATGAAAAAGTATGAGACGGAAGAATTGAGTCAAACCAAAAAGGGACTGATGAACTTACCAAAATTCCCCTCAATATCGTCAAAGGAAAAAGTAACATTCTTTCCGATGAAAAGCAGATGCCCATAAGCGGTAACAGGCAAAGGAAGCAAGCTAACACAAAAAACAGAGTTAAGAATATATTTGATATTTCACATTGAAGAAAAATCTATGAATGAATGAAATATTTGATGGGAAAAAGGCCAATTCATTCAGTCGATTCTTCCAACTTGAAAAAAAGCCGTGAATAAATGAAACATTAGATGGAAAAAAAAGACTAAATTTCACCAACCTGTTCATTTGATCATTCTGCCTATTTCAATACATGAAAGAGAATAATATTGTAACTTGGCCGGCGTCCACCATGAAATCCACCAACCCTATGATGAAATCTGTAAACCAGCTTTACTACACCGCCTGAAAAACAAACCCTCCGATCATATCAAAAACATTGAGAATCAAACTGTATACACCATCCACCAGATTCTAGAATCATGGATCTTCATTTCTGAGGAACTCCTAAAGAAGATTCTAGATCAAATCGAAGGAAAAAGTTTCGCGAACGCTTCAACAAACTGTTGGCTACTCAAAAACATATGAAAATTACTCAACCAAATCGAAAAGCTTCATCTACTAATTGGGAAATAAACCAGACCTCTTACTTATCTTCTCAATAATTCTTGTGAGCCACGAAGGCAAATCTTGTGGAAGAAGACCTTTTTCGTGAACAACACCTCCCCAATTTTGAAGCCTCATTTTCTTTAAGGATTTCCACTTAGACACGGGAGCTTTGTAGATAGAATTTAGGAGTAGCTCTTCTTCTTCTTCCGTGACAAAGTTAGGAACATATATAAGAGTGGCACCGACTCCAACAACAAAATTACCTGCATTTCCTTGGTCATTTGACACTTGCATTATCTCAAGCTGAAGGGTGTCAAGATAAAAAAGCCAACAATTACGTGAAGCAAGACAATCAGATATTAGTAGCAAGAGTAGAAGGGTTCAAGAAAAGAACAACATTAACCAAACATGGAGAATCATATCAAAAACATGGAGAATCAAATCAGTATACACCATCCACCGATTCTAGAATCATGGATCTTCGTTTACGAGGAACTCCTAAAGAAGATTCTAGATCAAATCGAAGAAAAAGTTTCGAGAAAGCTTCAACGAATCAATCGCTACTACTAAAACATATAGAAATTACTCAACCAAATCGAAAAGCTTCATCTACTAATGGATCCAGATGATTTCTTTCATCTAAAAAATCAATTATCCATCAAATTACCATCCGAATCAGAATTATTCTTCTAGATCAAATCGAAGAAAAAAGTTTCGAGAAAGCTTCAACGAACTACTGGCTACTCGAAAACATCTGAAAATTACTCAACCAAATCGAAAGGCTTCATCTACTAATGGATCCATATGATTTGCTTCATATGAAAAATCTATTATCCATCAAATTACCATCCGAATCGTAATCATTCTGCTTCCGATCATACTCACTCGTCGATATCACCAAAAACTCAAAAACCTCAAACACAAAGTACCTTACATTTTATCCGCGAGGTAGACCGAAAAGCGGACCGAGAATACAGGAGGCAGTGATGGAGTTATATAGAAACAATCAGTTACGAACGAATTCACCTACTCCAAGCTTTGCAAGCAGTTGAGATTTGTGAGCGCGTCGATGATATGTAAAAGGACAAATTTGCAACAGAATGAAGAGTGGAGATCGTGGATCGTGGGGGAGTTTTTAGGTTCAGAAGTTTGGTAGACGTTTTGTCTGGAGATCGTGGGGAAAAAGTATGGTTCAGGTCTTGCGTGTATACTCTTGAAATCCGGGTTGGATCGGGTCAATTGGTCAAAATGGGTCAATTGGCAGTTTTTGACTCTAAAATATTAAATAGATATATTTATGGGGCCAGAGGCCATAAGGATAAAATAAGATACAAAATGGAAAAAAGAACAAGAAAAAAAAATAATGGTTGAGAAGAAGAAAAACATACGCATTACACGCTACATTACTACACGCATGGTTGTAGCAACGTGTAGTAGCACATGTAATGTAATACGCGCTTTGTCTTCTCAACCACTATCTTTTTTTCTTCACATTTTTCCTCATTTTAGATCAAAACAAGATCTTTCAACCTTTAACCTTATATTTATCTACTAACTACACCGCCCCCACGCCGTTAATGTTCGCTTTGGTCATAAGTAATTATTATGGTCCAGTCTACTATGTCATCATTTTTTTTTATATTAATCATAAATTTAAAAGTATAATAAATTTATTTTAGAAAAAATTAGGTATAAATCCACATTTCTCTCCTTAATTAAATATTAATCCACACTTATTTTTTTAATTACAATAAAGATAAAATAATTTTGTCCTGGACTAAAATGCCCTAATATAATGTACCCACATATAGCTGAAATGAACGCACCCTTTTCCCTTTTCTTCTGAACCTGTTTTCTCTGATTAATTAGTTAATTTAGCTAGCTTCGATTCCTGACTGGAAGTGATGATGATGATCCTGAGGAGCAATTGTTCATCGGCAAATCGGTTCTAAGGTCGGCGTCCATTTCCCAATGTTTTAATACTATCAATTTCTCTGTGAAGCCAGCCTTCTCGCTGAAGAGAAATGTGGAAGGTCTAATTCCATTTCTTATCAACGCTGTGAAGGACAGAAGCCCAACCATGCTTACCGGTGCCTTTCCGATGCATCTAATCGGAGCTATCACTTGTTGACGTCCGGCGGTGGAGAATCACTTGAAGGTCCGCATCTGAATTTCATCCAACAACAAACTTTGTTTATCTATCAATTGAAATCAATAACAATAACCTGTTTTGTATAACTAATAAGTCATTATTATGGGCATTTAATATTCATTCTAAATTGCATTTGTTTGCAGATAAAAGAGCTGAATTCCTATGTTGCTTTGCGGAAAAAGTAAGTTGTTTCTCCAAATTTGTTTTTGTTATTACTTGTTTATTTTGTTAGGAAATTGGTGACTAAAATATATGCTTCTGGATATGATTATAAACATAGAGGTCAAGTTACAGACTTTTATTTATTTACCAGACAAAAAATGTTACCGTCTTATGGCAATGATTTATTAAGGTGAGTAGTTTATCCCTGGATATGGCTTAGTGGTGGCGGAATGGGTGTGTAGTGCAAATTTCTGACTATAAATTGGAGGTCACGGTTAGATTCCCAAATGAGGTTGATTTCAGATTGATAACACCCTTCAGTCAGAATGGTCGAAAAGACAACCCATGTTGGAATTCTTGTGATATTCTGATTAACCTCTCTCACTTTCTTTCACTTGATCGGGGGTGAGGGGCCCTAATGGTAGGGTTTACTAATTTTTTTAAAGTAGTAGTAGTTTTCTCTACTATACTTGAATAATCATTCGAGGCCTCATTTTCATGTCACTTGGTCGATCGGTTGGAATAGAAATGTCATCGGTGTATATATTGTGCATGTGCTACTTTCTTTTGCTATACAAGTACTTCTCTCTTATTGACTAGCATTAAAATACTATTCACTTGTAACAACCGTAGGTTTGATTTAGAATATAGATGATCTACAAATGACATGGGGTTCATTAGAGGCTCCAATTTACGGCCTTAATTCGTTTTGTCTGAAGGCCGTATCTGTTTGTTTAATTTGACCTTTCGGATGCTTATTGTTTGTCACATTCACCTTGAAGTTCAAATCTTTAGAAGTAAATATGCGGTCAAGAGCTTGAGTTAAAGTTGATTTTGATGTTATACATTGAGATACTTGGTCGAATTTGTGACATATGTGTGCCTTTGTAGTCAGTTGAATTAAGCGCTTAAATGAGTCTTATATGAGCGGATATTGAGCTATTTTGAGGCTTATATGACCAGATATGTGTGTCTTGAAGAAGTCCGTTGAATTAAGCATTAAATGAGCGTTATATGAGCCTGATATTGTGTTAATGATACTGTGATACTGATATTGTGTGCCTTATATGATACTGGTACTGATATTGTGAGCCTTATTTGAGCCAGATATGATACCGTGTCCCTTGAATTAAGCCTTAAATTAGCCTTATACGAGCGAGATATTTGTGTTTTGATGTAGTCCATTGAATTAAGTCTTAAATGAACCTGATACTGTGTTACTGATACTGTGTTAGTGATATTGTTAATATCACAATGTATTGTTAGTAAAGGTGTCATTGCAGGGTTTTGGCTCAAAGCGATTGAAGGTTGTTAATTCAATAGGGTGAGTCAATGCTGGTGTTTCGTCACAAGTATACAAGAAAAAATCAAGATCATCACATGCCTAAGAGCCATATGTTGCATTTACATACTATTAGTTAGTTGGTTCTCGTAGATCTATGTTTTTTTTATTATAAAAATGGCACGAGTAATCATTTCCTTGATGTAACTTAATTATAATATATGTTGATGTTTAAGTTGTTTATCATATATGTTGTAATTTTTTTTCCATTGTGATTGAATGTGTTATTTGAAAACACACAAGCTTTTTGGGTGTTAATGTGATTACGTTATTGTCCAAATGATTTTTAGTTGACGGTTTGTTTCCGTTTTAATTCATAAGGGAATATTGGGGTGTCAGCGTTGTTTTAAAGCTTGCCGAATCCATGATTTTTGTCTAATCCCACACTGCTATTGTTAATGGTAAAGGTAATGATGTTACCGATCTTCGTATTCTTGATGCTTTGTATTCTTGTATTCTTGTGTATTCTTGTATTCATCGATCTTGTGTGTTAGTGTAAACACTGCGATTAAATTCGGCTTTCAATAACTACGTCGAAAGGGTATCGTATGAGATCTCAAAATGAAGAGGAAAAAAAATATGAACTTTGGTGAAAGAATTTTGAAGATCGGTGTTCTAAATTAAAAGTTATGGTCGTTTATAATAAAAACGCTCCGATTAATGCAAATGTTTTTTCGGCTTTCAAAATTTACGTCGGAAGGGTATCGTATGAGATCTCAAAATAAAAAGAAAAAAAACATGAATTTTGGTGAAATTTTTTTGATGATCGGAGTTTTACGTCAAAAGTTACGGTTGTTAAAAAACCAAAGAACATCGAAGATCGGTTTGTTGCGCGCGTTCATTAGTATAAGGGTATCTGCTTCCACGGAAATTATTTGTCCTTATTGCAACTAAAAAGGAGTGTGTCACATTTATTTATTTTGTATTAAAAAGTGGATTTTGGCTCAATCACCCTTTATTTTAAACATGTTGGATCACAAAAAAGGAATTTAATTGGTTTCAGACCATCATAAAATTTGTGTGGTATCCATAAGGGCAATGCTTGCCATTTAGATACAAGGAGTGAAACAACATGTATTCTAGATCATTGGCTACTACATAGAATCCATTTGTCATAATTTAGATCATTGTAATCAATTATGTAAAAATATGTTGTGTTATTTGTTGTGTTTGAGTAATTATGATAGTAACATTACCCTATCCATAATGCATCATAGGCACCCAATATTGTTGAGGCAACTTAATTAGTGCCGGGGCAAAATCTTGACCAATAATTCAAAATTACATTTACATTTATTTACTATTATTTTCAATCAAACCCGGAATCTTCTCCACTACAATGCATTACGTAGATGAAATTGAGACAATTGCATCAGATTCTCTTAACAAATTCTTTATTTTACGGTTATAAACACACATTTTTCTAGTTTACGTAATATCTATCCAAGAAGAAATGCATCAGATTCTCTATTATACATAATGCTGTAGATATAAAGGAAAATTACAAAATCTGGATGAATGCGCTAATTTTAAAGAAATTTTACATAGTCTGTATTTTACAATAAAAAATAGAGTATATGCTATAATGTTATTTGACGATGCTGGATATCGTGCACACATAAATACGGGCCAAGATAAACCCTGGTGACAATAATTCAAGAATATACCCCAATGACGAACCTAAAAACGGGGGTGGTGTTTGATTAAGTTTAGATTGAGCCTGAAATAAGTGGTATCTCAAGTTGCCTACGTAACCTGTACTTGTTCAGGAATCAAGTCTTTCGTAGTTCCTTGTGATCGTTTATATAAAGGACGTCTCGTCCATGACAATCATGTGTTGTGTCCATCAAGGACTCTAAACGTGTTAATCCATTTTATTTAGGAGATAATCACAGTTGATTTAAATGTTATGATCAGATTCATAATGGGTAAAGTATCTTCCTATAATTATCTTATATTATAAGCACGTCGCGTAATTTCGGATAAGGTAAGCTCGCCAACCAAATGTCGAGCCCCCTAAGGCCGTCTCGGCCCAAACTGCGTTTACACGTCCTTCATGACGACCGAGCCAACCTGCGGTGGTCTATATGGGAGAACATGTCAGACCTCCATCCTAGGGTATAGGTATGCCCTTAGACATGAAGTGGGGCTCATGGCCCCAATACTATGTTTTCTATGTCTTTATTTAATGTTCGATCAATAAGGAGATGACACGTGGCGAGGCTAGTTCAACCTCATCATAAGCCTTCCGAGATCGGGTGAACTACTCGTTGTGAGGTCGATCTGCTGAGAGGTGCCGCTCGACCTCTGTCATCTAGACTTGTAGAATTTGTAATGACCAACTCTGCTACCGTTATGATATTGTCATAATCGCTCCGAGATTTGAGGCGTTTACGCCCACGTCGTCGACATCACGATGCATTGTTTTGGGAATCATGTCGTTTGGGGGTTATAACCCCTGTGGAAGCAGCTTGTCTTCTCATTTGATGTTTAAATCTCGGAAGATCGATTACCAAACTACGAATTGCCAATTTCTCTCCTCTCATTCCAATCTTCAATCTACTTACAAGTAAACTTCTTTTCTCACTCTTGTTCTTCATTTTTTGTTTCATGTCCTTATCTAGTGCTTCAGTAGAGAGGTTATTCGAATCCAAACCAGAGGCAGAAGAACCCGTAACTAGGTTGTTTGAACTTGATCCAGAGTTAGGGGAATTGGTAATAGGTTAGAGCTAGAAGAAATTACTTGGGTTCCTCATGTTCTTGTTTTCCCATGCTTCGTCTCGTCCTTCTACTTCTTGCCTTTTTTCTGGGACTTCCGTATTTGTTCTGAATTTATAAGCCTATAAAGCCACTATGGCGATTGTAGAAGTCATGGAAATGACTCCATTCTTTCCCGGGCAGTGTAGCCAAGATTTGTGAGGAATACAGGATAGATGTAGGAACATACGCTCCCTTAGTCCCCTCTGGTCGTAATAGATACTCCTACCGGCCACCGGAAGGGTATTGTGTTGTTTACCTTGACCAAATCGAGTGCGGGTTAAGGCTCTCTTGTGTTGGACCACTACCGAATAGTATCTCGCTCACTTCGCCTCCCCAAATGGGGTTAGGAGCATCGTTGGATTTTCCATCTTCTGTCAGAGTTCAGTTCTCTATTAGTTCATTTAAAGCCTTCTATTAAATCAAGAAGGTAAGGATCTCACCGGGGTGGCAATAGTTCGCAGCCGGGCAGGCCCTCGGAATAGTATTTTGGTCCTCGCAGATGGGCCAACTTCTTTCAAAAGATGGAAGAAGAAGTTTTTCTTTATTCATCACGGAGGGAGACCACAACTGGGTCGATAGAGGTCAGATGATCAACCCAGGGACGTTTGCCCGAAAAATATCAGTACGGAAGTGCTACGGGCCATCCGAGACGCATGAGTTTCTCTAGAGGTCAGCCGGCTTCCTTTCCAGCTAATCAACACTGCTCGGCTAGCCGAGGCAGGACCTGTGCTTGACATGGCCTTTAGCGTTGGGGATAGAGATGCCCGTATGAGCTTTTGCCTTTCTTGTAGTTTTGCCTATATACTTGACTCTTTCTTGGTTGACTAACTGTTTTCTTGTTTCCCGTTTTGCAGTGAGGGCTTTGGCCATGCTTCTGTCTGCTTCCGGAGGCGAGGTTGAGGAGAATCAGTCTGAAGAGGATGCTTCAGTTGAGGAAGACTGTGATTTGGAGGCTCCTACTGCCCGAGCTGCGGGCTCGACCTTGGATGCTTGTACATCCCAACTGCTGGCGAAATTGGCAGACGATGCTGAGACCTATCCTAATCTAAGGAGAGACATGACTCCCATTGAATTAGATGGCTCGTGTTGGAGGGATTTTGCATCATTAAAACAAAAGAAAATTTATAAACCTATACTACCATGCAAAACTACCTCCTAACCGGCCGAATACCGGGTAGTTGCTAGTAAAGTTGGATAAATACGGGTGTCGATCCTCAGGGAAAAGGGATGTTGAATCTAATCTCACTAATTCTCTCAATTGTTACTCAGGGAAACGAGTAAACGAAAAGCAAACATAAAAACGTAAAGAACAATGAGAATAAATCTAACCTAGAAAAACAAAATAAAACAATCTAAACTAAAAAGACATGGGATCAAACAAAGCACAAACCTACGTGATCTCAATCCTAGTTCAATTCATTATTCTAATTCAAGTTGTGGTTTCACCTTTTCACGAGATATAAACCCCTAATTCCTTAGTGGATCTATTATCAAGCTACGGATTCCTAATTCCTTAGTAAATCCAATTTATCAATCTCTCATCTTCCGAATGTTGAGACTGATTTTCAATACAAAACTCGGTGTAGATTCAAGTTACTCTCGTATAATCGAATCTAACAACCTAGATAATTAACCAAATAACTTGTCACATAATTAATGATTAAAGATCCTATCTTTCTATGGTGATCTAGTCTACGCAACTTCCGTATGTTGTAAACGTATCAATAGCAAACTGATCTCTCGATCTAATTCACATCATAGCATCAAAATCATAGAACGATACAAAATAAATTAAAGATCATAAAAAACGAATAAGGACTGAATAAATTAAATAAATAAACTCACGTAGTTTGGTACATGATTGAATCCATGAATCGAAAACGGAAGAAAAACTACATCCTAATCTAACCCGGATCACCCGAGCACAAGGCTCGGGTGACCGCCTTGAATCTTAAAAGCTGCCGCTTGCTGTTGCTTGAATAATGCGGCTGTGTATTTGATTTGTAATATATGGGATATTAGGGTTCATGCATGCGCTGTATATATATATAGGAGGTAAGGCGGCTGTTTGTTTAATGTCGGCTGCAATTTCCTTTTTATTGGAATAAAACTTAAAATTCATATCTTGAGTTGTAGACCTCCAAAAATTATGATCCGAATGTCATAAAAAAGCTCTCGGAAAACTCTACAACTTTCATTAAAGACTCTTTTTCAGAAAACGCCTTTTTGACTAGCCCGTCGTATTCCGAGTCGTTTTCGGGATTTTCCAGTAGTTTCAGCAACAGCATCCAAACTTGTAACGCTCATATCTCGGGCCTCGTAAGTCGGAATGAAGTGATTCAAAATCCTGTAGAATCCTCTCTTCAAGCCCTACAAATCTTATCTTGAGGTCGAGAGTCAAATCAGTGTATATCATATCAAGAACTTCGTCGGAAGTTCGGCTGCTTGAAAGCTTCATTCCAAGCTTTATCTCCATCTTCCTTCCATTTCCAAGTCAAAAACATGTATCTACATTGCATCCAAACACCACAAAAACGTAACAATATCCAAAACCATATAAAACAATCAAATAATCGTATAAATTGATACGTTTTCATATTTAACTCTTTAAATCACCATTCACTCAATATTTCACTATAAACCTCGAATTCTATGAAAATCATACGTATATGGGGGAAATTGAGGTGAAATATATCCTTAAAAACACTACAATTTGACCCTTAACAACACCCCACACTTAAACCTTGCTCGTCCCGAGCAAAACAAAACAAGAACATACTATCAAGAATCCACATAACGACACGAGATATAGTCAAAATCATGACAAGCTAGTATTCAAAGAATCGACCTCACTCGGTGATGTGTGTGCAGAACCTACTAAACTTCCACCGATCCTCTCTTGATATAATACATCAAGCACTAACAGCTATCCGGTCAACTAAACGAAAACTTCATTCTATCTACAGCACTTACCTAACAAAAACTAATTACCAAGAACATAGTAACCAACTCACAATTAAACTCCTTTACTTAGTGCCAAGAAAATACCTCTCGGGTCTCTACTGGGTTTAGATCAACTTGACTTAGTGTTCCAAAAGCGTATATTTTATATTTTATATTTCCTATCGTCGCGCGTCTCAAAGTATAACACACTCCCACATTAGAGGCGATCACCCCGAGATCACTCAATCCCTCTATTGTCCAAGGTAAACCACACTCCCCATTGGGGCGATATCCAAATGGACTCGAGGTGATAGTTACAAACAAAATTCCCGCAAAGAAATTCTATTCATTTATTATTTATAGATATATATATTTATATTTAAATCTCTTTGGAAACTCTCGGTCAAATATTATTTCTAACACATTCAAGACTCTTAAAGTTTTCAAAACACTAAGGTACTGAGATTCTAACTGTGAGTATAGCACTAGTTCTTAACTTTCATTAATGCTAAATAAGTGTTATCTCAGATCGAGAATTAACTTTCCTTTAACTAACCGAAACTATTCTATATTTGGCTCTTCATCTAATAGGTTCGTGAAATGAAGTTCAAGTGAGTATCGACTTACTAAACCTATTCTCGAGAACATGATATGACTCACGATAACAACTAAAGGTGCCAGGTTATAAAACTAGCATGCCAGTGAAATGTTACTCAGGACAAAACAAATTTTTTGAAAATTAAGCACTTTTCATAGAAATACTAAAAATATGAGCAAGCGAAAGTAGATACATAAATTATCTATCCCTCCCCACACTTAGATTGCAACTTGTCCTCAGGTTGTGCGAAATAATAAATTAGAGAACTTAGTGATTGGATGCTTGCAATTCCGGAAAAACCCTTAGAAACCCAAAGCTAGCATAGCTCAATAGACTGTGGAGAATCACAGGAAAACTGAATACATCGTGAAAGTGCACAATAGCTATGACGAAAGTATCCTGCAGACTTGATCAGTGCAAAAAGAGTCTACGGGGAAAAGATTAGACTTATACAAATAAAGCACATAAGGAAAAGAATTTATAGAGATATTCAAATTATGCTCACATAAAGATGGACACATATACATGAAAATATCACAAACTCGTAGGCTAGGTGCAACTACATGAAAATGCAATACAATGCCAACTACATGAAAAATCCTAGAAATAAAATAAAAAAAAGAGGTAGTATTACGGAAACCGACAGTTAACTACACTCAAGAAAAATAAAAGAAAAATAGCAAAACAATGCAACTAGATGATATGCAGCTAAATGATATGCATCTAAATGATATGCAAAAATAAAAGAAAATAAAAGAAAGAAAACTAGCCCACTCATTTGCAACACGACATATATAATAAACGTCTACCAAATAATGACAGGTTACGATAAACGACAGTACTGTTCATTACATGCAGTGTAGACGCGCTTTAAGACTCGTCAAAGGTGATAGCATTATGGAAAACCAACAGTTAGCTATACTAAACAGATATAACTCATAAGATGCAATGGTAGCATTACGAAAACCGACAGTTACTACCCATATGAGTTATAAAAACAAAGGAAGCACGTAAGTCCTAAAAGCTAACAAGATTCATCATAACGATATGTAGCATACGGAAACCGACATTAGCTACTAATTAACAATCAGACCAGTTATAGCATACGAGAACCGACAGTAACTATAACTTGCATAGATGAATCATGCATATAAAAATTAATCAGTTATTTAACATGGATTCGTAGATGGAAAGGTAAAAACATATAAGTTCAGGGCATCTATGTAAAAATCAATTAGCCACAGAAGCTCGAATGAAAAATCCACATCAAATAAAAGCATTGAAAATAAAATCAAGAAATTTAGAACCTGGACTGAACCCCGGACGAACGTTCACTTAGCGTTCAGAACTGGACGGGCGTTCCACCTTGCAGACGCTCGTCTGCCTTGAAAACCGACCGGACGGGCGTTCAGAAAGTATAGACGCTCGTCTGGTCCTCTAAATCGAAACGAGATTGAAAGTATTTGAGCGGACGAACGTCCATAAAACCGACGTGCGTTTACACGCAAGTTAGATGCGGGCGGGCGTTCACTACCTTGAACGCTCGTCCATACAACGAGTATGCACAGAAAGCAGGAAAAACACAGCAAAACCCTAATATTCCAATTCTAAACACCAAGAACGAGGCAGCCACATCAAATTTAAGCACAAACGGTTAGATTAGGTAACAACTAAACATAAACTTCACGTAAAACAAGTTGAGTAAAAAACTTTTGCACATTCTTAACCTAACGGTCATCGAAACACGGCAAAATAAAAACTCTCAACTTGGTATACGCTACTTTTATTAAAAACGAAAAACAAAACGTAACAAAATCGAGAACTAACAAGATCAGATTCAACATGACACCTATTCCCCGGCAACGGCGCCACTTTTGTTGGAGGGATTTTGCATCATTAAAACAAAAGAAAATTTATAAACCTATACTACCATGCAAAACTACCTCCTAACCGGCCGAATACCGGGTAGTTGCTAGTAAAGTTGGATAAATACGGGTATCGATCCTCAGGGAAAAGGGATGTTGAATCTAATCTCACTAATTCTCTCAATTGTTACTCGAGGAAACGAGTAAACGAAAAGCAAACATAAAAGCGTAAAGAACAATGAGAATAAATCTAACCTAGAAAAACAAAATAAAACAATCTAAACTAAAAGACATGGGATCAAACAAAGCACAAACCTACGTGATCTCAATCCTAGTTCAATTCATTATTCTAATTCAAGTTGTGGTTTCACCTTTTCACGAGATATAAACCCCTAATTCCTTAGTGGATCTATTCTCAAGCTACGGATTCCTAATTCCTTAGTAAATCCAATTTATCAATCTCTCATCTTCCGAATGTTGAGACTGATTTTCAATACAAAACTCGGTGTAGATTCAAGTTACTCTCGTATAATCGAATCTAACAACCTAGATAATTAACCAATTAACTTGTCACATAATTAATGATTAAAGATCCTATCTTTCTATGGTGATCTAGTCTACGCAACTTCCGTATGTTGTAAACGTATCAATAGCAAACTGATCTCTCGATCTAATTCACATCATAGCATCAAAATCATAGAACGATACAAAATAAATTAAAGATCATAAAAAACGAATAATGACTGAATAAATTAAATAAATAAACTCACGTAGTTTGGTACATGATTGAATCCTGAATCGAAAACGGAAGAAAAACTACATCCTAATCTAACCCGGATCACCCGAGCACAAGGCTCGGGTGACCGGCCTTGAACTGCAAAGCTGCCGCTGCTGTTGCTTGAATAATGCGGCTGTGTATTTGATTTGTAATATATGGGATATTAGGGTTCATGCATGCGCTGTATATATATATAGGAGGTAAGGCGGCTGTTTGTTTAATGTCGGCTGCAATTTCCCTTTTTTATTGGAATAAAACTTCTAAAATTCATATCTTGAGTTGTAGACCTCCAAAAATTATGATCCGAATGTCATAAAAAAGCTCTCGGAAAACTCTACAACTTTCATTAAGGACTCTTCTTCAGAAAACGCCTTTTTGACTAGCCCGTCGTATTCCGAGTCGTTTTCGGGATTTTCCAGTAGTTTCAGCAACAGCATCCAAACTTGTAACGCTCATATCTCGGGCCTCGTAAGTCGGAATGAAGTAATTCAAAATACTGTAGAATCCTCTCTTCAAGACCTACAAATATTCTCTTGAGGTCGAGAGTCAAATCAGTGTATATCATATCAAGAACTTCATCGGAAGTTCGGCTGCTTGAAAGCTTCATTCCAAGCTTTATCTCCATCTTCCTTCCATTTCCAAGTCAAAAACATGTATCTACATTGCATCCAAACACCACAAAAACGTAACAATATCCAAAACCATATAAAACAATCAAATAATCGTATAAATTGATACGTTTTCATATTTAACTCTTTAAATCACCATTCACTCAATATTTCACTATAAACCTCGAATTCTATGAAAATCATACGTATATGGGGGAAATTGAGGTGAAATATATCCTTAAAAACACTACAATTTGACCCTTAACAGCTCGACTCCGGAGGGGAGCCGCCGGCTCAGAGGAAGGGGTAAAGCTGAGACTGATGTGACCTCCCAAGAGGGCAGATCTCATGCCTTTCCTGATAATACTAAAGATCCTCTTGATCAAGAAGAGGAGGATGCTGCTCAGGGCCCTGATATGATCTCCAATATGACAAATCAGCAACTGGCTGAAATTGTAAGTTTTATCTTTGTACTTTCGTCTGCACTTCCTACTTTGTTTTGACCAGGTTTCTCATACCTTGGTTTTCTTTCAATGATTTATGGTTGCGGGGAGCTCACATTGTCCAGAAGTCTTCAAGGGACTTGCCTCTGGAGAAGTTTGATGGGAAGGTCTCAAGCTGGAGAAAAAGGCTTCAACATAGATGAAGCTCGGGACTTAACTAAGTCCAAGGATCAAAAGATCAAATATCTCAAGAAAAAGCTCCACGCCCGTGTAATCGAATCAAGGTCCTGGAGACCAAGTACAATGCAAGTCCGAAGGAGACAGAGGATAAGCACTTGGCAGCCGAGCAAAATCTAGAGCACGAGATCGGAAAGCTCCGATCCTATAAGAACGCATTGGAGGCCGCTGTTTTGGCCCGAATCGAGGCATCTCCTGCCCAGGCTATTAGAGACTTTAAGGCTTCTACGGAGCTTTCATGGGCCATGAAGACTTTGTTCGCACCCATGGTGAACTATGCCTACTCCTTGGGAGTTGATGAGGCTAAGGCACAATTTGCTGATCTTGCCGTTGATGGTCTTGCCAACAAGGCTTTATACCGACCTGGCATGGGTGAGGTCTACGAGACTGGTCTAAAGGAGTTCTAGCAGAGGGTGGACATTATATCCAATTATTCCTCCTGCCGTGCTGCTGCTCTTCGTTTAGTGCCTTCTTCGGCTGCTTCTTCTGCTTCAACTACCCCTGCCGAGATGCCTCAGGCAAATGCCACAGTGGAGAATATGGAGAATCTTCCTCCTACTACAGAGCCCAGGAAGAACTCGACCTCAAAGCATCTTAGCTCGTAGTCTTGTACTTTGTTCTTGTTTTGAAAAACTTCAAATTGTAACCAAAGATAAAGATTTTCTAATAAATGCGATTTTGTTTAAGTTTTCTTTTCTTAACTTTATTTTGAGCACTTATTTCAAGTACTTTGATCCGTAGCAGGGTATCCTGCCCCCCAGTATGCCATGCATTAACTTACAATTTTTTGGATGGCATACTTAGTTGTTTATGTAATTTTTTACCTTTGAGTCTGACCTGTAGAGCTCTAAAATTTAGTGTATGTCCTACAGACTTAATGAGTTTGGCTTTTGCAAACTTGTTGAGTCTAACCTACAGAGCTCTGAAATTTGGTGTCTGTCCTGCAGACTTAGCGATTTTGGCTTTTGCAAACTTGTTGAGTCTGACATGTAGAGCTCAATTCAATGTCTTTCTTGTAGACTGAATGAGTTTGTCCTGCAAACTTTGCTGAGTCTGACCTGCAAAGCTCAGTTCGATGTCTATCATGGAGACTTGATGAGTTTGTCCTGCAAACTTTGCTGAGTCTGACCTGCAGAGCTCAGTTCGATGTCCGTCCTGCAGACTTAATAAGTTTGTCCTGCAAACTTTGCTGAGTCTGACCTATAGAGCTCCGGGCCGATGTCCGTCTGCCAAACTTAATGAGTTTGTCCTGCAAACTTTGGCCGAGTCCGACCTCTGAGATCTTAGTTCGATGTGTGTCCTGCAGACTTAATGAGTTTGTCCTGCAAACTTTGCTGAGTCTGACCTACAGATCTTAGTTCGATGTGTGTCCTGCAGACTTAATGAGTTTGTCCTGCAAACTTTGCTGAGTTTGGCCTGCAGAGCTCAGTTCGATGTGTGTCCTGCAGACTTAATGAGTTTGTCCTGCAAACTTTGCTGAGTCTGACCTGCAGAGCTCAGTTTGATGTCCGTCTTGCAGACTTAATGAGTTTGTCCTGCAAACTTTGCTGAGTTGGACCTGTAGAGCTCCGTTCGATGTGTGTCCTGCAGACTTAAGTAAAACAATTCATATTATGCACAATGGAGAATGTAAAATATTATTGAAATAACATAAGTTTAGTAACTCAAAGAGTACAACTTTATTGAAATAACATTGCTGAATATTGAAATAATTTGTTGAAGTTTGGAACATGTCCTAGACATAGAACTTGCGAAGATTGTTGGCATGCCAACTTCATGGAATGGTCCCGCCATTTGAGTCATCCAGCTTGATATGCGCCTTTGCCGTGTACCTTCACAACTTTGTAGGGGCCTTCCCGGGCCGGGTAAAGCTTGCCTTGAGGGCCTGTTTTCGACTTCATTTTTCCTCAAGACACGAGATCTTCTTCTTTGTCTTACCACTAGAGTTATAGTGCGAGAAAATCCTCTGTTTGTATTTTTCCATTCTGATGAAGGCGACATTTTGAGCTTTTTCCAGATCATCTTTTGAGTGTATGAGTTTGATCTCTTGATATGTTTCTATGTAGAGCTTACACCGGGGGTGTGATCGGCCTTATCTGGGTGTCCAATCTAATTGGCAGTGTACCTGGTCATATTGTAGTCTAGTCTAGCGGTCAAGGTCGTCTCACAGGGAAATGCAATGTGAGGTTAAACACCAATTAGCTATGATTATCTTGATCTGAGTCGCAGTTTTAACATAGAAGTAATGATTTTGAGCTACTAATGAAGTTGACGATTAATGATAAAGGTACTAACCAAAGCAACTTCATTGAGCGACAATCTCTTCTAGGTTCATGGGTTCGACCGCCTATTAGGGGTGTCCAAGTGTGTGAAACGGTGTACTCCTATGCTAACATTTTCTCTCTCGACGAGTGTACTGGCTCTGTTTTATGCCTCCTCCTTGGTTTAAGAGCCCTAAACCTAATGATTTGACATGATAAATTCACGAGTACAAATTAGTTCATTCCCCGGATAAGAAATTGAACTCCGATAACGGTCAACTTCACCTTCCGGTTTTTTTACCTCGTTCTCACACCTAATATCTCCGTTCGGTATCCATTAAGTGTGTGTGTGTGTGCTAGCATTGGTCAATTACTCCAACACAAAGAAGAAATCAATACAAGTAGAAAAAGCTTCAACACAATTGAAAATAAAACAGACATAACATAATTGTCATCTGATTAACCAAAAGAGAACACTTAGTTCAACTACAATGCCTTGGCCAGTTACAAGTCTAGCTACTCATTACTACAAGCACTAACATGTTGAAATTAGCATTCATAGTAATAAGAACAACAAACAAAATAAAACTAGAATATTACCGATCACAAACGATAAGTTGCAATGGGGAGCTTGTATTCATCTCCGGCGAGTGTCACGGATTTTATCTAATGAAAATAAACAAGTAATAAATTTATAAATCCGGTATACCCCAAGTGTAGGGACGTAGCATAGCGATTAATACCGGAGTCGATCTCAGGGAATCGGGGTATCTAGTTCATTAATTTTCCTAAGTTTGATACCATTATTATTAAAACCTAAAATAACAAAACGAAAAGATAAACTGGACAGAGGATTGTCAGTCCAAAGCCAGGAAAGATCGTTGCGAAAAACATAAATAAATAAAGCTACAACTAAGAAAAACGATAAAACTAACGAATCATGATAATGATCAAGCAAATCAACATCGAACAAACCATGATCCACCATCCATAAACCCTTATTCTCCTCTTTGGATTATCTCATGATGATTTAATTAAAGATGTGGTTCACCTCTCATAAGTATGAATTCCTACTCTCGTAGATAATTCGCCTATCAATCTCTCATCTCTCGATCTATAAGATTTACGCTATCAAAACAAGGTGTAAGATCTCTCAATCTAGCAACCTAGAAATCTAACCTATCAACTCTCGTTATGTCAAGGTTAAAAATCCCATCTTTCCTATGGTGATCTAAGGTTTACACCGACTCTCGTCATACGGTAAACATCAATAACAACAATCTCTCGATATGCGTTGCATAACAAATAATCAAAGGAAAGAAACAAGCTTTAAATTAAACTCACAAAATATCCAGAGGAAGAAATAAAACGCTGCTGAAAAGTTTCACATGCTTGCTCCAAGATTGCACAGCTTCAAGCCATCATCAAGATCGAACAAGAAGAAAGAAATAAAATAAAAAAAAACTAATTTAACCCTCGGTCGACAGAGCACAAGGCTCTGCCGACCGAGCCTGCCTCTGCTCAGAATTTAGGGTTTTTCTGGTGGCTGCAGTCGAATTGATATCATATGATTAGGGTTGAGATAATGCGGCTATATATAGAATTTTAAGTCGGTTCCAAAGATATGTCGCCGCGGACGCCCGTCCCGTAGTGTGTGGGCGCCCGTCCCACTCGCTTGAAATCTTGAATCGGGGCGAGTCATGATCGACGCCCGTCCTTCTTAAATCGAGGCGCTTCGTTCACTAAAATCTTCACAAATCTGAATTAACTTCCCTCTCGGGCGCTCGTCCATATCTTGAGACGCCGTCCACTCGGGCGCTTGATTCAAGCTTCGACGCCTTGATCCAGCCGGACGGATGGCAACGCTTCGTTGATCGATCTTGCATGCAATTCTTCCTTACAATCCTCAACTTGCATCTTCCTTTTCCATTCAAACTCCTTTTATGACATGTTTATGCACCTTCAAAACCACAAAAACACGCAAAGTGTAAAACCATAGATAATTACCTAATAAAATCATGAAATTAGCTCAACTTTACACTTAAAGACTTTTAAAACTCATTTGCTCAATAATTAGATTAAACCCTTAATTTCTATGCAGATTATATGAATAACGGAGGAAATTATTACAAAATATAACGTTATAAATCGCATAAAATCACCCTTAACAACTCCCCCACACTTAGCTTTTGCTCGTCCCGAGCAAAACAAAACAAAACCAAGGCTCAGAAAAAAGATAGACATCTCAGCAAATACAAAGTATATTCAATAAATCAGATGCTCACCCCTGTGTGTGTGCAAAGCCATAGCAAACTTCCACTAAGTCCAAACTTGAAAATTTCAAAGCAAACTAGCTAATACCCCCTTCAAACTAGAGATAAACGATACTTATAAGATGCACCCTACAAAACGTGACATATCCCGAAAAAGATGATAGAATA
The DNA here is from genome assembly GCA_026214975.1 of Gentiana macrophylla. NCBI lineage: Eukaryota > Viridiplantae > Streptophyta > Magnoliopsida > Gentianales > Gentianaceae > Gentiana > Gentiana macrophylla. Next base: position 67,056,649 of record CM047811.1, read on the forward strand.
TATCTAGAACCTTTACGACATACTCGGAGGATAATCCTACACAACATATCTCGCTAGTTTATACTTGGGGATAATATATGCGATAACTAAGTCTTTTATTCATTTCATACCACTTCTTATATAAGTTGATTTAACAATTTCACATTTAAACACACATCAGAATGAGCTCTTGCCCGTCATAGCAGAATAGGATATTCGAGATATACCCTACCTTACTCAAATCATAAGGCAGCTTCTTCTGACTGTCGTGAGCTTTTGGTCATCATAGTGGTATAGGACATTCGTGGTACGCCCTACCTCACTCAAATCATCGACCAGCTTCCGACACACCCGACTAATTCATTTACTTTTCAACTTTTTCAACAACTTTAGTTACGGTTTACTTATCACATTCAAACCTCAGATATTCACAGTATATCATACTTTGGATCTAAACACAAACTATCATAATCGTCACGATATGTACGTTAGCACTAAGCACACGACTTATAAGATAAAAAAAATCATAATCAAAAGGGGTATAGCTTTATATTTTAGCTCATCATTCATTATGGCTCGTGAAATGTATCGGGTGAAACAACTAACTTACTAAACATACGGTATACAACATCAATGACTAAAAAAAAAAAAACGAACAGAGATTATGCATTGCTTACTCGGATGCGAACAAAAAAAAAATGAAAAAATTTGAAAAATTTAGCTCTTAGCTCTCTTTACATAAAACATAACGAAATAAGCAAATGATCGATACACATAACCATTCCTCCCCCCCACTTAAATGACAACATGTCCTCGGGTTGTGCGAATTCTGAAACGGATAAGAGTACTTAGCCGATTTGGTAATGATCCAAGAGTGGTGAAGAGGACAACAATGGTGATGTCATACGAGTCCTTTTCGAAGAAAGACTTCCAAAGGTAGCTTGGCAAAAGCAGCTAAAAATGTGCCTGCACCACTTGAAAAACATGGCAGTATCTCGGGGAACACAGGGGAGAATATATCATATTGCGCAGAAAAGTTTGATATAAGCACAGGAAATAATTGCTCAGATGGAAAAATCACCACAATGGGAAAACACAGGACACCTAAGCGTCAAACATAAAGCCACAGAAGCTTTACAATACAAATAAGCACAACATGTGGATACAGAAATGAGGATAGAGGACACTACAAAGTAGCGAGGGCTAGGTGCACTAAAAAGATAAATAAAAATAAAAAGAAAAACAGAATAAAATACAATGCAACTAAATGATATGCAACTATACTAAAAGGCAAAAGAAAATCAAGAAAATAAACTAGCCCAACTAATTCCATAGATGTCGCCCCTAATCTAAGCGAGGTCAAATATATAAACATCTACTCAATAACGCCACGAAGCGCAACAAAATTCGATTATGCAAAGCCACGAAGCTTGCCATGTGAAGTGTAGGCGTGCCTTTAACAACCCTAACACCCTAGATGAGCGACAAAAGGAACAAAGATAAGTCAAATTTGGAATCACGTCTAGCTAGGTGAATTACTCAACATGGATTGCAATAGATGGAAAGAAAACCATAACGGTGAAAGAACAGGACATCTATGCATATACAACGGCCACAGAGGCTCACATTAAAACATCCAAGTCGAATAATGAAGCATGTATATAAAAATTAATCAATTATTTAACATGGATTAGTAGATGGAAAGATATAAACATGCAAGTTCGAACATCTACGCATATATAAAGAGAGGCCACAGAGGCTCACATAGGAACAACCATGTCAAATAATAGACGTATGTATCAAGATAAAATATATTCACAAAAAAAAAGCAGATCGGATCGGGTGGCGTTCATCAAAACAGACGCACATTTAAAGCATATTGAGGCGGACGGACGTTCGAGCATGCGACGCCCGTCGAGAACCACATGGCGGGCGGGCGTTAGGGAAAAAGGCAAATGCTCGCTTTGACTCTCTAAAAACATAACAGCGTTGATGCGTTTTAGACGGACGGGCGTTCACTTACTATGGACGCCCGTCGACTCAAGCAGAAAAGCACAATGAGACTCGACCTATATCGAAGACAAGAGCACTTTGAAAAAACCTAATATCATATCATTAAAACAGAAACCCTAGTGTTTATTAAAAACGAAAACAAAACTATGAACCCTAAAAACGACAATAGACAACTTATGAAACCTATCAAACCTAAAAAAAAAAAAGTTCGTGACAAAAATAGAAAAAATTAATGAAAACTAGACAACTATACCGATTCCCCGGCAACGGCGCCAAAAACTTGTCACAGATTTTATCTAATGAAAATAAACAAGTAATAAATTTATAAATCCGGTATACCCCAAGTGTAGAGATCGTAGAATAGCGATTAATACCGGAGTCGATCTCGAGGAATCGGGGTATCTAGTTCATTAATTTTCCTAAGTTTGATACCATTATTATTAAAACCTAAAATAACAAAACGAAAAGATAAAGCTGACAGAGGATTGTCACCCAAAGCCAGGAAAGATCGTTATAAAAACATAAATAAATAAAGCTACAACTAAGAAAAACGATAAAACTAACGAATCATGATAATGACTGAAGCAAATCAACATCGAACAAACCATGATCCACCATCCCGCAACCCTTATTCTCCTCTTTGGATTATCTCATGATGATCTAATTAAAGATGTGGGTCACCTCTCATAAGTATGAATTCCTACTCTAAGTAGATAATTAGCCTATCAATCTCTCATCTCTCGATCTATAAGATTGGCGCTATCAAAACAAGGTGTAAGATCTCTCAATCTAGCAACCTAGAAATCTAACATATCAACTCTCGTTATGTCAAGGTTAAAAATCCCATCTTTCCTATGGTGATCTAAGGTTTACACCGACTCTCGTCATACGGTAAACATCAATAACAACAATCTCTCGATATGCGTTGCATAACAAATAATCAAAGGAAAGAAACAAGCTTTAAATTAAACTCACAAAATATCCAAAGGAAGAATAAAATGCTGCTGAAAAGTTTCACATGCTTGCTCCAAGATTGCACAGCTTCAAGCCATCATCAAGATCGAACAAGAAGAAAGAAATAAAATAAAAAAAACTAATTTAACCCTCGGTCGATAGAGCACAAGGCTCTGCCGACCGAGCCTGCCTCTGCTCAGAATTTAGGGTTTTTCTGGTGGCTGCAGTCGAATTGATATCATATGATTAGGATTGAGATAATGCGGCTATATATAGAATTTTAAGTCGGTTCCAACATGTCGGCCGCGGACGCCCGTCCAGAGTGTTGGACGCCCGTCCACTCTGCTTGAAATCTTCGAATCGGGCCGAGTCATGATCAGACGCCCGTCCTTCTTTAAATCAGATGCTCGTTCACTAAAATCTTCACAAATCTGAATTAACTTCCCTCTCCTGGACGCTCGTCCATATCTTGAGCGCCGTCCACTCTGACGCTTGATTCAAGCTTCGGGCGCCACCAAGCCGACGGATGGCAAACGCTTGTTCAGTCTGTCTTGCATGCAATTCTTCCTTCCAATCCTCAACTTGCATCTTCCTTTTCCATTCAAACTCCTTTTATGACATGTTTATGCACCTTCAAAACCACAAAAACACGCAAAGTGTAAAACCATAGATAATTACCTAATAAAATCACGAAATTAGCTCAACTTTACACTTAAAGACTTTTAAAACTCATTTGCTCAATAATTCGATTAAACCCTTAATTTCTATTCAAATTATATGAATAACGGAGGAAATTATTACAAAATATAACGTTATAAATCGCATAAAATCATCCTTAACAGCGAGCATCAATGGAGGTTGCACCAAGTGTTGAACTTGCTTCAATCAACTACTCAAAAGATTAAGCTAACTATTCTACGATTAAATTTGTGAAGAACTAGCTAAGATGGAACTAAATGTTTTTGGCTCTAGAACCCTTGGGGTGATAGTGCCTGCAAGATGAAGATGAACTCGATCCTCCTTCCTCTCCCCTTCTTTTCTGCTCTGAATCTGAAATGTTAATATAGCGCTGAATTGGTCTACTTCTGGCCTGAGCCAGTCTCTTTTTCGGCATTAGCCTAATCACGGCGGTTAGGTGGAGTTGTCTTTTTCAATAAATGCCTGATCTTGATAAATCTTGGCAATTGGCGTGCACCGGCTCATCCGGCTTGCGCCGTCCATCTTCTAGCCAGATGAAACGAAACTTTATAAGATTTGTTCTGATAATTGTATTTCCACTTTCATCGAGCTTTACGTCACGACCCTAAGGTTTCACCACGTGGTATCTATAACGGAACAAAAACGAGAAAAACCATGGGTAATTCTGATAACAAAAGTAGGCTGATAGCCTCAAAATATGTCAAAATAATGAGCTTTTATGATATCTACTATATACAAAAACAAAATTGTACCATCACAATATTTACTATAATTGACATGAAAACATCGCTAAAAACTCTAGAATTGGGATTAAAACACATCAAAATACATCATCTGGTTGACATACATCAACCACTCCCCACTTAGCCTTTTGATCGTCCTCGGGCAAAAGAAACGACAAACTAATTAAAGCCACAACCGCTAGTTATATAGTGTCAAGTAATGAAGGTTCAACAAGATGATGTAACCAATCAGAATTAAAGCTTACATGTTATCCAGTTATCTAAGAGAGCAGTGTGGTGTGTGGATTATCGTTCCTCAATTTTTTTTGTCACTATTCAACCAATTGTGAATTCATGCATGCAGAACGTAATAAATGCAAACCATAGGCTTCAGAGTGATACCAATCTCCACTAATCGAGGTATTCGGAGTCAAGAAGATAGGTCGGGTAGGACTTGCAAGCTTGTAACGGCAGGCTTGGGTACTAGCTAATCGAAGGGATAAAAGAGGATATATCAAAAAGAACATATGCAAGATAGCAAAAATCTATACCTTCAATTGCAATGATTTTTTGAGTTGACAACTCCAACTTCCTCGCATAATTGCCAAAGACGTCTCCTCAACAATAAACATAAAATATGAAGTGTCATTTCATTTGATTTAATACCCGAACTCGCATTACTTGAATTTGGTTGAACTTCTCCTCCAAAATTGCTTCTAAAACTCACCCTTTATTTCATTCAAATTCAAAAACTTTATATATAATATATGTTTTTTTTTTGAAATTAAACATATTATAAAACTTAGTATATATACATCAATGGACTCCGAATCTGATAGATACCATCTCAACTTTGTACCAATATAGTTGTCCAACTTTCAACTTCCAAAGTCATCACCGCACAATACATAGAAGCTTGCTGCTCTTGCGAGACATCAAGGAAATGTAGACCAAAATTAGGGTCAGGGTCGGATAATAACGGGGCTAATCGCGAATGGCTAGTTCAAGTGGGGTCTCACCACTCTACAAAGGCTGAGATGGGGATAGGTGGAAATTACGTTCGGGACGGCCATTTGGCTATGGTTAAGTCAAAGAAATGCCAGGACCTTCATCCCTAACTTTGACTCCAAACACCTTTCTATTTCGCCTCGAAAGGATATCAAACCTAAGTTCTAGTTGCTACGGAGGCCTGTGTGCATGATTTCACAAATGTTCGCATGTTAACAAAAGCTTGGGATATACGTGTTCCAAGGATTCACACTACTATCAAAGAATTGCCAGATAAAATGTACCTCTAATTTGTTAAGGTTGCTCATCTTTTTGAAGTATTCATTCTATTAATCGCAAAGCTAAATGTTGTGCCAAAAATTATTTCATTCTACTTATCATGCTCGAAAAATGATCAAAATTAAGCGTTTCTCGAGTATTTCGTGAAATTATTTCTTATTAGATTAACTACGTCTCCACGCCCCACTTACGAACTGGCATTGTCCCAATGAAAAGTGAGTAGTAAAAAAAAGTAGTTAGGGAAATAAGGAAGGATCAAAATAAATAATATGGTGATGCTGGGTGTAACAATGGCCTTGGCGTAGGCCAGAATAATACCGGCTCGCGCCGGAGTAGTCACGGCGTAGACCGTGAAATGCAAAACTTGAACATAGAGTTATTTACAGTGAATGAAGCTATCTGGGGCAAAATATGCAGCTCAACAGGAGTGTAGCACAAAGATAAAGATGAAAATAACGTCAAAATCATAATTATAGAGCATGCAACCTTGTTTTATTGAGATAGGGCAATTATAATACAAACTGAAAGATGAAAGAAACATAGTACTAGTCGACGACATTATTGATATGTTACAAGACATAAAAAGAAAACAAATAAACAACAACCTAACCATCAGAACATGAAAACAACTCAACCAAACTCGCAACTGAACCAACCATAACTACTACCAAGGCATGCTCAAAACAAGTCAACAGCAACCACAAACCGCAAACTCAATCAGTATCCCAGTCTCAGCAGAAGGGGAACCACCAGGTATATCAACAGGCAACAAAGCCATCTGATTACGACGAAACGGGAAGACTTCATCAGTGCAGATTATCGGAACACCAGGCACATGGTTACGCAGATATGAAATCAACCATGCAAAAGCGGTGGGCGATGGTTTAAAATTGCTCTGAACAAGGCAAACCAGACAAAGAACGTGGTGGATGAGAACACCCCCGTCAATCACGGCTCCAACAGAAAGGCATAAAAAAGCAACAACTCGTCATCATTATCTTCAGAAAAAAATTCAGTAGGGAAGACCCAGGAGTTAATGAAATGCTTCCAAGCATGCATCTCATGAGATAAGGCATAGGCCGAAAGATCACGATCATGATCGTCGCCAGGAAACAAGACTTACGCTGCCTCAGCACACTTGATAATCAGCCCAATCGATGGAATCCAGATACCACACCTCCACGTAGTGGCTGTGAAGAGCTGTTTGCTCCTGTGGAATGAAGAAGGCAGAGAACGGCACACCAAATCTAGTAGAAAGCGGGAGCAGTGCACTGCACTGTTGACACAAAACTGGCACACACCACTGGGGGCTAAGGTAGACTAGGAAAAGCTTGGTGGGGTACTGGGTAGGCACATCGACACCCAAGTAGGCGGGGTATAGGGCTCTTGTTGACATTGATCAAGATCATCAAAAATCCGAGCATAACCAGGGTAAATAGTCCTAAGAAAAGTACGCTGACCTCGAATACCAACACGAAAATCATTGGCCCACTGTCGGACTCTCTCAGAGCCAATGATAAGATTTGCATCATGAGCAACTTGGCCACCCCGAAGGGCATTCAACTCAGACTCAAGAAAATCGAGCCGAGCCTCATGAGCAAGGTTCTGGATAGGAAACATGCCAGGAAGGGGAAAAGTGGAGGTGTCAGATGCTGGGGTAGGCCTAAGAGGTGGGTCTTGGGATGGTGCAGGATTGTCGTAATCAAGACGACCAACTGGAAATTCGGCAAGGTGAGGGCCAATCACAGGTGTGGCGGGTGATGTGAGCCTATCTCCTGGAAGAACATGAACTTGAGCTCGAATGTAAAGTGCAGAGATTAGGTTTGGAAAAGGCATATTTCCACCCTTAGTACGGTTGGATGCGAAATCTTTGGCCCTGGTATAGATAAGCTGACCTAAATCAACTGGTTTATTCTGAACAATTGCCCAAGCCATACAAGCTTCATCATAGTTAAAAGTGATAATGTGTCTAGAGGGACTCACATTGTGGGCGAGAAAATGCTTCAGGGCTCGCACTTCCTTGATACATCCACCATATTTAAACCTTTTTTCAACCCAAGTGGCGGAAGGATCAAAAGCACGTTGAGCCTTGAAAGCACGGATTTGCACCATACTGGCTTGACTAAGGTTCCAAGTTGTAGCATAATCCTGACCATGGGGTACATATGGGATTCCATAGAAAGCATTGATGACCAGAGAAGAAAAAGGGACAGTAGTGCCACGAAGGCAAAAGTCGGCTTGCTGCTTCGATGGAGAGGAGAAGAAATAGAAAATAAAATAGAAAATGAGAAGAGTTGATTGTGAAGGTGGATGATTGTGAGAAGGTGGGTGGAGGAAATTTTTATTTGGTGAAAGGGGGTTGTAATGGTGGAGTAAATGGGGAAGGGAAGAAACCAAATTGAGGGAGTTATGGGGAAGAGAGGAAAAGAAAAAGAAACCGATCTGCAATTCACAAACTGATTCAATGGCGCACACCGTGGATGTACGGCGTGGACCGTAAAATGGAGGTTTCCCTCTAGTTTTGAAAGAAGTCCGGTGTAGACCGTGTTATACACACGGCGTACGCCGTGTACAATTCTTACTGAAAACATGTGCTTCAGTTAAAGAAAGCCCCAAACTAGTACCATCTAATTATTTTTAACATTCATCAACTATACAAACCAAAATTTTCTCATAACATCACACAACTATGGGTTGCCTCCCGACAGTGCTTTTGTTTAATGTCGTTTGCTCGACAGAATTAAACGACCAAAATGCTGATGATCAATCAGTATGCCAAACAAAAAGGGGATACTTTTAACAATTACTCACCAAAGCACATAACAATTAAGTACAAAAACCAACCGGAACTAAATGCTTAAAAAGTAATAGGAATGATAGTACCCGTGATTGCTACATTTATAGTCTATAGCTAGACTATCTCATGCTTCAATTGGTTGGGGGGTCAACAAGGAACATCACCTCCCGATTTCGAGGGATTCCTTCTTCTTCAACGAAAACCTTCACTTTACGACCGTTTGCCATGAATGTATTCTTTCCATCAGTCAATTCTGCAGCTCCGGATGCATGAACTTTAGTCACAAAAAAGGGACCTTCCACATAGACTTAAGCTTACCTGGAAACAATTTCAAATGTGAGTTGTATAAGAGAACCCTATCACCCACATGGAACTCACGACGAAATATTCTCTTATCATGGAAAGACTTCGTGCTTACCTTGTAGATGCGAGTGTTCTCGTAAGCATCAAGGCAAAACTCCTCAAGTTCTGTGAGTTGGAGTAACCTATGTTCACCAACGGCCTTGGGATCAAAGTTAAGGAGCTTGATAGCCCAAAAGGCACGATGTTCCAACTCAACCGGAAGATGACAAGACTTGACAAAAACTAGTCTATAGGGAGAACAACCAATCGGTGTTTTAATGGCTGTTATGTATGCCCACAGTGCATCATCCCAATTCTTACTATTCGAATCGACAGTCTTGTCAATGATTCTCTTTACTTCTCGATTAGATACCTCGACTTGTCCACTTGTTTACGGGTGGTACGGAGTATCAATCTTGTGTTTCACGTCATATTTGTCAATCAACTTGGCAAACGGGCAGTTACAAAAGTGTGACCCTCTATCACTAATGATAGCCCGAGTACCAAATCTCATGAAGATATTATTTTTAAGGAATTTCATCACCACTCCAAAGATCATTAGTTGGAAAAGCTTGGGCTTCACCCATTTAGATACATAATCGACCATTACGAAGATGAATTTCTTACCAAATTATGGGGAAATGGGCCCATGAAATAAATGCCCCAAACATCAAACAATTCACATTCCAAAATAGGTTGAGAGGGCATATCATGTTTCTTAGAAACATTTCCCCATTTTTGGCATGATTCACAAGATAGTGCATAGTGGTGTGCATCTTTATACAATATTGGCCAATAAAAACCACATTGCAATACCTTGTAGGCGGTTTTCATAATTATCGGGAACGCATTTCATAATTATGCCATCCGAACACCTTCGAAAAAGGTCTGATTTCTCCCAATAATAAAATTTTAAATATTGAAAGAACTTCTTTTTCTTTTGCCATGTCCAATGAGACGGAACATACTCACAAGTAAAATAATTAAAAAAGTTACCGAACCATGGCGAGCTCTCCTTCGGTGCATTACTGGCTTTAATAAGTTTCATTGTTAGGGGAGCATCAACCTGAGGAGTTGTTCATCCGGAAATGAATCCTTGACCTCTTGTCTCTTTCATTCTTTTTCAGCAAATTCTATACGGCTCAAATGGTCTGCTACTACATTTTCACTACCCTTTTTATCCTTAATCTCAATGTCAAACTGTTAGGAACATTTTATTATGTTTTGATGATGGCCATACTAGCTGTTATAGCAAGCCTGAAATAAGTTCAAAATCTCTATATAAGTCTTTACTTAGAGTCTGACATGTTGTATAAGTTGAGCCAAACAAGTATTGTACTAGTTGGTAGGATGGCGAAGTAAAACAGAAATCCGGCAGAGTGAAGCCAACCAAGTACCAGCAGAGAAGCATGAAGACATTATGGTCTGACTTATAACCAAGAAAGTCTATGATGACCTTGGATAAGTCTAAGTTATAATTCAAATGATGAAATACATTGTCAAATATGGTGTACACCGATCTCACCCAAATCAAGGATCAAAGAAGTACAAGAAGTACTGAAAGATCAAAGAAAATAACAAAGCAAATAAACCGGCGAGTGTGAACGACTATCGGCCGAGTAAAGACAAAGCGTTGAAGGAAGATCTAAATAGCAAAGTCGGAAGGATCACTAACCGCTCAGTGAACACCCCAAAGAAACTTTACTCGCTCGATTTCAAATGATGAAGATCAAGCATTAAATGCACAATCAATTGAGGATCAATCAAGGACGGATTTTTTGATAAACGTTTTGATGAAAAATTCGATCACTAAAATCAAGGAGAATATAATTAAGGGGGAATCAAGAATTAAATCACGGATTATTCTCCACATTAAATAGCCAACGGACGAAAAATTCAAATCAAGGATTATCAAGGCTATAAATAGAAGGCATTGACGTATAAGAAGGACAAAGATTAAATCGATAAAGAAACAAGTCAAACTCACAATTTGAAAAGCCATCTATTTGTACTTAAAGGAAACATCTAGAGATCAACTTAGAAAACAGAGCTCAAATTCCACATCAAGCACTGAGATTGATCACAAGTCTGTGAATCCAATTCACATCAACTGAAGCAATTGAATCAGAGGAATCTGAGAATGAGTTGTAATCTTTGTGAAAGCTGCTGAAAGATTTGTTATCAAGGAGTAGTGATAGAGACTGAGTCACTGAAGCTTTTGTAGCCAGGGAGTGATAGTCTGGAAGATTGTGAAGCTTGTGTAGCCAAGGACAATCTGACTATTGTATCTGTGAAAACAATAATGAATTCCTCCAATCATCACAGGAGAAGAGTGGATTAAGGGATTACACCACCCTGAACCACTATAAACCTTTGTGCCTATTTACTTTCAGCAATTTACTTTTCAGCACTTTATTTCATTGCATACTATATTTGTGACTGCATAATCTACTTTGAACCAACATTTAAAGAAGGGACTTATCCGCTGCCCAAAAGCTTTTAAATATAAGAAAAGTTTTTGAAACTCCACTATAGCATTCACCCCCCTCTGACTATAGTTTTACCCTTCTCTGGGACCAACAATTGGTATCGGAGCAGTGTTCCTAGTATCAAAACCTGTTCAGATCTAATTTCTGGTAACAAGGAGATCACATATTTTCAAAGTAGTTTTCAAATTTGTGCTTTCTAAATTTCTTTCTTATTGGTACTTATGGATTCCTCAAATTTCATGTCAAAGGTACCTGTATTTAATGTTAATAATTTTGATGAATATAAAATAAGGATGTTGTCTCATCTTGCAGCAACTCATGAGGAGATGCTGGATTTAATTAATGATGGCCCAATCAAGATCACAACTGTGATAACCACAGGAGCAGATCAAGGAAAAGAAATAGATAAACTCAAGAAAGATTGGACCAAGGATGATAGGAGAAGAGCAAATCTCGACTTTGTTGCAAAAGACATGATCTTGAAGACTCTGGACAGTAATATGTTGATGAGGATCAAAGATTGCAAAATAGCAAATGAGATGTGGGACATTTTAGCATTGATTAATGAAGGATCAGAAGCAGTTAAATAAGACAAATTATCTGTTGCAAAACAAAAATTTGAGAACTTCGAAATGAAGACTGGTGAATCCATTGATCAAATGGACAATAGATTTTCAAGCATCATCAGTGAACTGCAGTAGCTTGGACATACATATCCACAGAAGGAAGTCTGTCTAAAAATCTTGAGAGGCTTACCTAAGAGGTGGAAGATCATCACATCAGTAATCAGAGGGACAACAAATCTTGCAAACACTGACACCTTGACTCTGATGTCTCAATTAAAGGCTAATGAATTTGAGTTGAACGGTGAAGACAGTAATCCAGCTGAGGCAATGCCAGTGCACTGGTCTCACCACAGCAAAGCAAAACAGCTGATGCAAACGGCAAAGAGACATATGAGCTGCAGGAACATGTAGCTTTACTGGTTAAACGTTTTGACAGGTTTAGCAAGAAGAAGCAATTCAAAGGAGGTTCATCATCATACAAGAAGTCAAACACAAGCAAAGACATGAAGAAAAAAGATGATGAATACAGATGCTTTAATTGCAAAATGAAGGGACACTTCAAGGCTGATTGCCCTGAAGAAACAGATAAATATGAGGACAAGAAGAAGTACAAAACAACAGATACGAGAAAGAAGAAAAAGGCACTTAAAGCTGAAACCAGTAGTGAAAATGATGAAGAATCATCTGAAAATGATTCAAATGAAGATTAGTCCAACAACTCAGACAATGAAAAGGCATGTCTATGCCTTATGGCTAAGAAAAGTGATGAAACAGAGGTAACTTCTAGTTCATACTCATCATCAAGTGCATCCACATCTGACATTGCACAATCTTCTATTCTCCCATTAGATTCTGCAAACCTAATCCAAAATCTCATGAGTAAATTTGAAAATATTGAGATGAATCATGAAATTCTGGAGCAGGAGTGTGAGAATCTAAGAGAGAAAAATAAAAGACTAAAGAAAGAACTGGATGGACTAAAAGCTAAACAAACAAGTAAGGAAGTAAACTCACCTGATCAACAAACAATAGATGTACATACATCTCCTGGATGTGACTGAACCGAGAAAACCTTCCTACCAGTTAAGATCATCACTGAACCACTTATTGCACCAGCTTATGAACCCTGAAAAGGTTTGGATCCAGATTTGGTCTTAACTACAACAGTCAGGATGAGAATAGAAACAATGGAAAACACAATTCTGAATCTAGGATCAAGACTGGACCAAAATTCAGAAAAGGACAGACCATAGTTTCAACCACTCATCCATACTGGTGAAGTCAAAACCCAATGTAGTGAAACAACAGACTAAATCATCAAACCAGCTCATTAAAGGCAAAGGTTTTATGAAAGGTAAGGGAAGACTTTACCCTTCAGAGGATGATTGGAATGTTACACCCTCAAAATACAAGAAGAAACCATTTCATAAAATGCAACATGTATTTAGGAAAAGCCAACCAAGGCATGTTCCTGGATACAAGAAGCAACATGAAAATAAGTTCCTCCTGCATATTGGAGAGTGAGAAAGGATGCAAATGCACCAAAAAGTAGAGAAAATTATCAGAATACCTTTAGTAGAAATATTAGAAGTTATTCTACCATGCCTTATATATATGAAGTTGATGACTTCAATTATCCAAAAAGAAGACTCTTTGGACACAACTTGGAGTAGGAGGCATGACTGCTAACAGGTATGGACCCAAACTGTGTTGTGTACCTAAACTTGGTTAATTGTTTTGTAGGATGTCTGGTACATAGACAGTGGATGTTCCAGACACATGGCAAGGAACAAGATATGGCTGACTGAATTTAAAGCTTTTGATGGACCCAAAGTAACATTTAGAGGCAAAGAAAACCTAGGCATAATGCTCAAAAAAAATTTGAAAATCCAAAATGTGGCATATATTAAAGGACTGAATTTCAATATGTTAAGCAACAGTCAATTATGTGACAAATGCTACAATGTGCACTTCAACAAAGATTTTACAAAGTTGAGAACTGAGTTAGGAATAATGGAATTTGATCAAGTCACAAGGAGCAGCTAACTGGAGTAATCAACCGAGTGACTCCACCAGCTGACTGAACCTTTGCCACTTTGGGTGTGCTCACTTGGCAGGTAAAACACTAGTAATTAGCGGAGTTCACTTACCTGATTGTTAGGAACAATTTTATATACAACAGCTTAGTAAAGAAGTCACTACACCAGCCTAGTGACCAGCCAAGTCACTCCACCGAAATATATACTGGAGTCAACAACAAACTAAAGTGTGAACTAAATCAGTTTTATACACGTTGAAAATCAAGGGAGTTATGGAGGATTATTTAGTGGAAGATTACACACGTGAAGATCAATTTATAATCGTGGAGGTAACTATATTATTTTTGAATTACAAATGCCTTGATTCCTGAGATTTATCATTACTTACCTCAATCCACTCCCCCACTACACTCAAATATCGTGATTTATATACATAAAATCACGTCATTACGTCACAAAATCCTTCCATATTCAACCACGTTCACACTACCTCAAATCATCCTATATAAACCATACTTAGAGATTTTTCAGAATTTTTTACACTCTCTTGCATTTCATAAACCCTATTTCTCTCTGAAAAATCAAAGCTTCTCCAAATCTCAATCTTATTCAAACAATGGCTTCATCCTCTTCAACCACTCAAACTGAAAACAATATGAGAAATCGACACATCGGATCGTTCTTTCAAGAAGAACACTACTTAAAGCTATGCGGAAATGACGAAAGAAGAAGAAAGATTGGCGATGGATGCAAAAATCTGGGATTGCCGACCTTCCTAAATCCCCTATCAAAGATGTTTATTATGAATACCTTATCTCCTTCCTCGAAAATCGCTAAGTTCATTTCCTCGGCTTCTTCTCAAGAAGAAGTGACGAAATGGGTGAAGACAAGATCATTGCATCCAGAACGGTACATGTATGGTCATTACAACAAAGGTAATTCGCAAACACCTCAAACTCTCGAATAAAGGTCAAACAAAAGCAGCCTTGGTACCATAAAACTTGGATGAATTCTGGGTAACAATCGCCAAAACGGCAAACCCAGGTTCATTGAAATTTAACTGTCTTAGATCTTCTTTGAAGAAACCCTTCAATGAATTCAGTGCTCTAATTGGTAAGACAATTGAAGGCAAGCTTGGGGAAAACAATGCCATGACAGAGGTTTGAATGCATTTTATGGGAATCATCTACAACAGTCTGGGGTTCAATTAGGAAAACTACTTCTTCCAAAGACTCAAAGAACAGATCCAAAGTGAGGTAAAGGCTGCGAAAAAAGGACTTTCCGAAGGGAAGAAGAAAAAGGGATCTTCTGGATCAAGAATTCCTATGGAATTCAACTCCACTATCTCATGCAATATCTGAAAGTACCGGTAATCAAACTCCATAAATTGCATGAATCCAAAGCCATGTTTACCTATGTCAAACAGCCAAAAAAAGTAGGAGGAGGGAAGGGAAAGCAACCTAGCAAAAACACATATGGCCAAAGAAAGAAACAAAAAGTTCAAAGAAATCTGGACAGAACGGATTTTGGAAAATTAATAGATGAAGAAGAAGAAGAGGAATTAGAAGAAGAGGCAGAACAACAAGAGGAAGAAAGTAGTAGTGTGGATGACCAACTTGAAAATGAGGAAGTTGAAGGAGACAATGGAGATGATGAGGAGACTCCAGAAGAACCAGCACAGATATCTACCAGTGATATTGATGATAGAATTGCTGCATATCTTGAATGGAAAGAAGGTGACTCCAGAATTCAGCTTCAAGATTCAGAACACATGCTTGCCAAAGAAGCTTGGTTCTTTGATTTTCTAGGGATCACAACCCAGGTTGGTGTACTTGATGAATTCCCACTCTGGAACATGGTTGATGCGGAAAAAGCAAAACTGCCTCAGATCTCTGATAAAGACAGTGGTGACTCAGAGGATGATGGAGATGACCATGATAATGATGATGGTGATGATCATGATGATGATAGTGGTAATGATCCCCAGGGTAATGATGGACAAGACAAGGAGTTTGATCAAACAGCTGATGCAATTGATGACAACATTCTCTTAAGTTCATCCTTACAGCCACAAGGATCAGGACAGAATACCCCACCAGCTAAGGCAACTTCATCAGCACCACAAAATGATCAGCAGACTATGGAAGCCGACAAAACAACTGAGCCGTCTCCACAACCTTCACATGCTCCAGGACTTTCAGTTGACATTACAGCTGAACCAACAACAAGCAGTTAGACATCGCTCACCGGCTTGGCACTCCAGTCAAGACAATTTCTGGCACTGAGCAAGGGAACAAGAGAGCATGTTACTCTGTAAATAACATTAACCCAAGAACTTGAAGAAGTAGAAGTTCGTGTAGATGTTACTCAACCGACAAAGACAAAGATTCCAAGAATCGGGCTTGAGGTACCTCCAATCAGGCAACACCAAGACAAAAGACAGCAAACTAAACCAAAATTAGCTGATATCTGCCATGAATTTGCTCAACTGACTACTGGCATATCAAATGAGGCCTTTGAAAAGGCAAAGCAGATTCATGGCCGAGGAATCAGAATAACTTGCAATGTATCTCAGATCTATGACTATGGCATTTAAAGATCACTCCGTAGAGAAAAGATTTCAGGCCATTGCTGAGTACATTGATGCATAAAACATTGTTGTGCAAAGACAGGGTGACCTGATGAGACAGTTAAACATAAATATCACCAACAATCTTGCAGGTCTCAGACATCACGTCTCTCAGGAAAATGAGTCGATGGCATTGGCCTTTGGCACCAGATTTTGAAGTGTAACCGACAAGCTGACTCATCATGACAAAAGATTCACATCTATTGAATCCAAACTGGATACTCTGATTGGTACAGCTGAAGCCACCAATAGCATCCTATTACAATAAATGGATGATGCTGCCAAAAAGAAGGAAAGAAATGATAAGCCTGAAGCTGAAGGATCCACAGTAAGACCCACAAATTTTACTGAGGAACAACTAAGAGCAAGGGACAGAGAACTGAGAATCCGAAATGAAGCTGAAGAACAGCTAAAGAAGGCTAGAGAGGAAAGGGAGAAATCGTCAAATGAACCTTGCATAGGATTTCCTCATCCTATCCAGAGAAGAGATGATGATAGAGATAGATCAGGAAGACAACAAAGACCTGGATCTAGTCAGCAAAGAGGATCAGCAAGCCAACACAGTTTCAGCACCAGCAGAGGTAGCAGTAGCACCAGATATGCTTGTGAGAAAAGAACATTTACTACTCACGGAAACAGGGAAGAATATGATGCTGAAGTACTAGACAATGTAAGAGATTTCTTCAGAGTCCAAGATGGTCTGTATCCAAATCAAACGCAAGATGAAGCATGGGCAGATTGGCTAAGCTATCAGGATGAGAGGATGATAACTGATATGGCCAAGGTTTACATTGACGTTAAAAGAGAGTATGCATCTCTCAAACAAAATACTGGATCTGGCTCAACCAGCAGACCAAGTCAAGCCATACCCATTTCTGAAATAGGACCAGAAGATTTATCCAAAGAACAACAGGAAGATTTTGACAACATGGCAAAATTCTTCAGTCCTATGGGGAGAATGAACCGTTAGGAACAATGGGGTCTATTCAAGAATCTCAAGTTTGCTGATTGACACATTGCTGAAGCAAGGGATAGACTTGAGAAATACTTTGGAGAACCCAAGGAAAATGAGACCATGCCTGACTTTCACAAACTCATCAACAAGAGAGTATTCCTTGGGGTCTCTGAGTACACTGCTATGGCATACTGGAAATGGAAGTTCCCAGAGATAAACTGAAAGACATGGAGGAGGTTCAAACTACAAAATTCAAGAGGTATAAAGCAGACTCAAGTAAAATGTAGATGTAGCATTCTAAATCTGGCTTGAACTTGCTTATCTTTAGCCCTCCATGGATGAATAAAATTGTTGAGTTTTATTCTGGTTTTATGTTGAAACTCTGCATACTTATGTTCAGGCTTATGAGGGTTATGGCATCATCAAAAAAGTGGAAATAGTTAGGAACATTTTATTATGTTTTGATGATAGACATACTAGCTGTTATTGCCAGCCTGAAATAAGTTAGAAATCTCTGTATAAGTCCTTACTTAGAGTCTGACATGTTGTATAAGTTGAGTCAGACAAGTATTGTACTAGTTGGTAGGATGGCGAAGTAAAACAGAAATCCGGCAGAGTGAAGCCAGCCAAGTACCAGCAGAGAAGCATGAAGACATTATGGTCTGACTTATATCCAAGGAAGTCTGTAATGACCTTGGATAAGTCTAAGTTATAATTCAAATGATGAAATACATTGTCAAATATGGTGTACACTGATCTCACCCAAATCAAGGATCAGTGAAGTACAAGAAGTACCTGGAAGATCAAAGAAAATAACAAAGCAGTATACCGGCAAAGTGAACTTTTGAGAAACTCATCGCCGGCTTGATAATCTCTAGCAATGGGAGATCCCTTGGTCAGAGTGGTCAAGTTTACGACGTTGCGGGGTGGAGGATCCCAAACCGGCTCACCGTTCTTTATCTGGTCACTAGTAATGTATACAATGTGGTCTTCTGAATAGGGGATGTCCAGATGAAGGGCCAGCAATTCAGGTCTCTGCTGGGACATGCCAACCCACTTGTCCATCTCCTCAAGGCTAACAGACTATCTACCATGAGTTGACCAGAGGCAGCGAGCAAAGTGGTTAAAACCTTGGTTGAAACTCGCCTCCTGAGTGTCCAGAAAATCATCAGAGCAGTTGTATGCATCAATGGCCATAGGACCAGCCTCCTCAGCAGCTTTTTGGGTAGCGACAAGTTGCTTCCCTAAACTGGAAATCTTCTACTGCGTGCCCTTGAGATCCTCTTCAGATTTCATGGCAATCTCTTTTAAGCTCGCCACTTTCTACTCCAGTTGGACATCCATCTCTTTGCACGCCTTGACGGCCTCTCTTAAGCGACCATTCTCTCGCAAGGTGTTCGCATGCTTGGCCTCAAGATCAGCCCTAGCTTTATCAGAAACAGCAAGGGCAGCAATAGCTTTCCTAAGTTCAGCCTTGCGTTTAGTGGCAACCTCAATCGCCTTATGGATGTGAGTTCCGAGCTGAAACAAGAAAAATGATAAGCTTGTTTGAACTAATAAAAGAAAATACAAGACATAAATAAAGATTACCATGGCGTACGAGCCCAAATTTGCCAAATGAGGTCATCAAGTTCATCAGTTTCATCTCCAACAGGAATCTCATCTTGAACCACAACGCGAGCAGTGATCCCTCTGCCAATCTCCATCTGAACCCCAGCCGGCGAATCCCAAGTGAGTCGGTTAAGGGGAATAACATCAACAATTGCCTCATTCAGTACGCTCGCCTTATTCATGTCAATAGGGCCTTGAGTAAACTCAGAGTCCAACCAGAGGCCCTCTTTACCTTTGTATCCGCATGGAAAAAGCTCATGAGGAGATGCCCTAGTCTCATCGGTGGCCTCGCTCATTCTCCACAATCTTAACTTACTGCGCATACACTCGCCATCTTGCCTTCGAGACTTGGTTACACAACATGGTACCATAATCAGTCGGGCGGACTCGGGACTGAGCTTCGCTCTGAAGTCCTCGTTTTTTTTATTTATGCAAGGGTCGTGCCCTTTTTACACGAGTTCGCTTCCCTCACTGCCTTTTTTGGCATATATTTTCTTTTTTTTCTTCTCTTTTTCTTTGGCATATTTCTCACTTTTTCTCTTTCTCTCACAAGTCCGTTGTCCCGGTTACCTCTCGTCATCCAAGTTGTTTCCCTTTGTCTTACAACAATTTGTTGAAGAATATAGACAGACAAATAATGATTCCTCGTTAAAACAACTCATCATCTACTCTTAAACACTTCTCACTCAGACATGTGCTCAAATATTCATTGCAATGATAGAATAATAATTAATAAGTTACTACTTCACTTAACATAACATATGCTCATTCTTCCATACTAAATTGAATATGCTATAGCTCATTTCAAATTGAACTTGGGCTCCTTTTTCTACCGATTCCTTACTCGAAAACGTGCAATAAGCAAGCTAAAAACAGTGTTTTAAAATTTCAAAATATTCCTTTTTTCGATTATCCAAATAAGACTCCTACCCCCATTTATTATAGAAATTGTCCCCAATGACTAATAATAATGAAAGAAGAAGGTACTTAGCTCGAATTGATCGGTCGAGTCAAAGTGAATCCCGGAGTAGAATCATTAGCTCCTAGGTCATTCCTCTTCCAAGTTGTTACCATGCGTCCAAAATACTTCCAAAACGGTGAGTAACATGCGAAGGAAATAAGAAAATAATGTGGCATTAATCGTGCATACCGGAGGAATGCATAAAAACAGCTTTAAGCACCACTTTATTCTTTTTTTCACCTAAGCAAGACGCTAAAACTTTTACGAGGTATCACACGAGAATCGTGAAGGAAAAACCACATATATCTCTAGCCAAGTGGATCAAGATATATGTGATGAAAAACCTTGTGATTGTCATGCTACTTTATTGGCTCAAAATAAAATAAACAAAAGCAATAAATAAGGGTTTTAGAAATAGTTCTAATTTATAGTCGCCACTTTTGATCGCACTAATAGGATCCTTTATTCAAATTCGCTCTATCAACGTAAAGACTTCCAACTCAGGGTTATACTTGTGCTCTGTGTAATGCTTAAGCTGTGGGCCGTTAATCAGAAAGTTTTCCCAGAGCATTCATGTCTAACTTCACATGCACCTGAATTGAAAACTTTCGTGACTACATGTGGTCCATACCATCTAGACTTCAACTTCCCAGGAAAAAGACAAAGACGCGAGTCATGCATGCGTTTGGTTCTTTTCTTGTAAATCCTTGCATTTTCATACGCTTGAAGTCTAAACTCCTCCAATATATTTAATTCTAGCATCTTCATTTCACCAAGCTAAATTCTCATCCATGTTTAAAACCTCGTAGCCTGGCAACGCCGGTGCTCGAAGTTCTACCGGCAAATGACATGTTTTTCCAAACACAATCATATATGGTGACATCCCAATCATGGTCCTATAAGCCGCTCCAGACGCCCAAAGAGCATCATCTAATTTCAAAGACCAATCCTTCATCATGGGATTCACAGCCTTCTAAGATCCTTTTATCTCTCTGCTCGTGACTTCTACTTGTCCACTGTCTGCAGGGGTGATATGTCATTGAAATCTTATGCCTAACCCCATATCTCAACATCAATTTTTCAAACAACCTATTACAGAAATGACTCCCTCCGTCACTAATTATGGCACTGGGCATTCCAAACCTCATCAAAATGTTTTTCTTAAGAAACCTCAGGACAACCCTGGCATCGTTAATAGGTGAGGCCACCGCCTCCACCCATTTGGAAACATAATCAACTGCTACCAGGATGTAACGATTTGATTATGACGATGTGAATGGCCCAACAAAATCAATTCCCCAAACATCGAATAACTTCACTTCTAAGATACTCTGCAGTGGCATCTCATTCTGCTTAGAAATATTACCGGTCATTTGACAGGAATGACAAGCTCTTGTAAACTCGTAAGCAGATTTATGAATTGTTGGCCAATAGAATCCACACTGCAGTACCTTTGATGTTGTCTTGTCTGGCCCATAATGACCTCCAGCTTCTCTAGAATGACACATGTGCAAAATACTTGGAATCTCATCATCATGGATGCATCTCCTAAGAATGGCATCAGGGCACAATTTGTATAGATAGGGATCGTCCCAATGATAATGTTTCGGATATGTGAAAACTTCTTCTTATCTCGCATTAGTGAATTCGGTGGTAGGTATCTTCCTGCTAGATAATTCACAATATTGGCAAACCAAGGGTATACCTTGCCCACTCTTGATGTATGTTGTCGGGACTGAGATTCAACTCAAGCTACCACTGAGATGGCAAAAAGTTGTTCATCAGGAAAGCTCTCCCGATCTCACGTGCTTGCTCTTCTTCTAGCAAAGTTAATATCGACAGTGATCGCCACATGGTTCTCGATCCTTTTATCCTTAATCTCAACATCAAACTCTTGTAAGAGTAGAATCCATCTCAAAAATCTCGGCTTGGAGCCTTGCTTGATTAGAAGGTATTTCAAAGCTACATGGTCATGAACACAGTGACTTTCGATCCCATCAGATACGGTCGAAACTTGTCAAATGCAAAGATGACAGTTAAGAGTTCCTTCTCTGTAGTCGCATAATTACTCTGGTCACTATTAACGGTACGGCTGGCGTAATAGATATGCTTAAAGATTTTATCCTCCTTTTCCTGTGGCTACTCCAACCGCCGTGTCGCTTGCATCACACATAAGCTCAAAAGATTTGTTCTAATATGGGGCTACCAGACTGGGACGGTTATAAGCATTTTCTTTAATGTGTTGAATGCTTTCGCACTCTTCACCAAATATGAAAGGTACATCCTTTGCAAGTAATTCGTCAAAGGTCTAGAGACTTTAAAGAAGTCCTTAATAAACCTCCTATAGAATCCGGCATGGCTAAGAAAGGCTCGCAACGTCTTTAAGTTCGTTGGAGGGGGTAACTTCTCTATTACCTCTATCTGCCCTATCAACTTCCATTCCTTTCTTTGAAATCCTATGACCCAACACTATTCCTTCTGTAACCATGAAATGGCATTTTTCCCAGTTAAGTACAAGGTTGGTCTCTTCACATCTTTTAGCACTTTATTCAAATTGTCCAAGCATTTATCAAAGCTATCTCCAAATACAGAGAAATCATCCATGAAAATCTCCAGAAAATCCTCCACCATGTCCGCAAATAATGACATCATGCACCTTTGGAATGTTGCAAGTGCATTACATAACCCAAAATGCATGCGATTGTACGCAAAAGTACCATAGGGACATGTGAAAGTTGTTTTCTCTCGGTCCTCCGAGGCAATATGGATCTGATAGTAACCAGAATATCCATCTAAGAAAAAATAAAACGCATGATCGCTTAATCTTTCTAACATCTGATCAATGAAAGGTAGGGGAAAATGATCTTTACGAGTTGCATCATTCAGTTTCCTAAAGTCTATTCAAACTCGATGTCCAGTAATTAGTCTCACAGGGATTAATTCATCAAACTCATTAGGTTGTACAGTGAATCATCCTTTCTTGGGTACCACATGAATCGGGCTTACCCACTCACTGTCTGCAATTGGGAAAATGATTCACATCTCTAACATTTTTATTATCTCTTCCTTAACAACATCCTTTAGTTGTGGCGTCAACCTCCTTTGAGGTTGATCTACCGCTTTCTTTTAGGGTCCACAAAGATCTTATGAATGCACACCTATGGGCTTATTCCTCTAATAGCCGCAATCGCCCACCCAACGCCTCCTTGTGCTCTCTCAAGATTTTAAAATTTTCTCCTCCTCCAAAGGTGATAATGACGATGAAATTATAAGGGAGAGTATCATCTTGTAAGTACACGACTTCAGTGAGAAGGCAAAGGTTTTAATGTTGAGTTCCTTGGTGGCTCCTCTAATGATGATCTTAACACCATACGGTCAATTGTAAGTCAAAGAACTTGTGCCACGAAGGTCTATGAATGGTTCCTCCTAAATCCACAGTAAGATATAGATTCTACTTCTCGTGACTTCTGACCTTTGCTACACCTGGCCAGGTTTGCTCATACTTTCTTCTTCCTTCAGGAGTAAAGTCTCAATACTTGAGGTCTAGTGCCACTTGCTAATATAATTCCAAAACAAGTTCGTCTATGGCATCTAGCATGTAGCATGACTCTCCTTCATATTGAGCATATCTCATCGAATTCATCACATTGAAAACTACCTTGTCCTCATTCACTCTCAAAATCAGCTCACCCTTATGAACATCTATCAAGGTCTTACTCAGTAGCTAGGAAAGGTCTTCCTAAGATTAATGGAACATCGTGGTTAGCTTCCATGTCCAAAGCACCACAAAGTCCATAGGAATACAAACTTATCAACTTTTACCAAGACATCCTCCACCACCCGTCACGTTTGCTTTTTGACCTATCTCGCTAATTGAAGGGTTATAGATGTTTCATTCACTTTTTCATGCCTAACTTATGAAATATGAAGAGTGGAATTAGATTGACACTCGCTACAAGATCACACAATGCTTTATTTAGGCATACTCTTCAATTGTGCATGGTATGAGGAAGCTCCCAGGATCTTTACACTTGGGAGGCAGCTTGCATTGCAAAACTGCCGAGCATTCCTCGTTAAGGCATATAGTCTCAAGGTCTAACAATTTCCTTTTGGTAGAGATCGCTTCATTCAAGAATTTCGCATACTCTAGCATTCGCCGCGGAGCTTCTACCAAAGGTATATTCACTTGCAACTTCTTAAACATCTCTATAAACTTTTATAATGCGATCATCATTATTCGGCTTATATTTCCTAGGGGATAAGGTAAAGTAGCAGGATTAATAGTTACATTCAGTGAAGACTTACTCGCCGATCCGCCGCTCTCTGCTGTCTCTGCTGCTGAATTTTCGTGACTTCACCATTTACGGAGTAGTGTTCCGGGTTACCCGGCCCTTTTTTCTCACAGATTCTACGCGCGTTCTACTATCGTCATTGCTTTATTCTACCGACATACGATTGGGATAACTAGTCCAGCGCTTCCTTTCCGGTTCTAGTCATGATTGCATTCACGTCCTTCGGATTTTTCTCAGTGTTACTTGGAAATGCTCCTGGAGGACGGGCTGACACTTGTTCTGCAATCTGCCCTACTTGGTGCGACAGATTCTGCACCAATGCTTCCTGATTGGTCAGCCATGTTTCATTCTTCCCGACAATATGTGGTGAAGTTTGTATTCACTCGGTCCATGGATTTCGTAAGTTGATTGACCGTGTTGGTCACAGCTTGAGCTCAATTTATCCATGGATACTTCCCAACCACCGGACTTGTTGAATTGAGGCATGAATTCTCCAGCTTGTCTCGGTCTCTCCACCGTTGGAATCATTTGGTCAAAAACCCCAGTAGGTTGCTCGATCTAAAACCGGGGTGGTTGTGAGAACTCGGGCGATATACGCCCCCATAAGGATTTCATTGCCTCCTTATATAGTTCACGTCCTCAGTGTTGGTTGCTTCAATATCTTGTACTTTCTCAACCTTGGCAATGCGCTCTTGCATGCCATCTATATTCTCATTCATCGCCATTAGCTGGTATAAGATCTTTTGAGAAGTATCTTCTCTAAATACGACTTTAGCTACTTTGGCGGTTTCAACTTGATGTGTTCCCAATTGACTTGTCAGTGCTATTTGCTCCAACTTTTCTCTAGCTTCTTCGTAATAGCAATGCAAAACATCCGCTGCTTGATGCATCAACTCTCATTTGTTCACTTGGCCATAATCCGTGATAGAAACTATGCATTCTTACGGGCAAAAAGATATCATGGTGTGGGCATCTCCTCTGTGCTTCCTTAAATCTTTCCCACGCTTCTTCAAAGGTTTCAGTGGGTTTCTGCTCGAAATTCATAATGTCTTGTCTCATCTCAGTAGTGACTTCCCAAGTGGGCGATTTGTTCATAAACTTACAATGCGATCGGTCCAAGTTTGGACCGATCCTGGTGCTAGAGACAATAACCATATCATCGCTTTGTCCTTCAGAGTGAATGGAAATAACTTCAGCTTGATGTTATCTTCAGGTACCCCTACTGGCTTGACCGTGCTGACTATCTCCAGAAAGTTGGTGACGTGTACACTAGGATCTTCATTTGGTACTCCATGAAAGGTAGTGTAATTCGTCACCATCTGTATCACATTTGGTTTCGGGTGAAATACTTCAGCCGCATTCTCTCGCTGAACAATTGCTGGCATGAATTGTTCAATCTTCGGCATTGCATAACTCTGCAGAGTTCCCCTATCTTCTTGTACCACAAATCCTGCTCCATTTTGTCCATTCTGTCCATTTTGTGCCATGTCGATTTCTGTATCCCCAAAGGTGGAATTTCTTCTTCCCTTTCGTTGTGATCTCCTTCGTGTGAAATCACATCGTCCACCATCATAACAGATTTCTCTCGAGCTTCCTTTTTCTTTTGCCTAGCAAACTTTTCAATCTCAGTATGAATCTCACGAGTTTGGTCAACCGAACTTAGGTAGCAGCGTACAAGACACAAAAAGAAAATAAAAAAGTTAGTGACTTGCCTCGGCATTACACACACTGGCGGACTTCGAAATATAGACTCGACTCTTGACTCAACGCTAAACTAACATAAATGATTCTCATTAAAATTTAGACCCTCGGTTTACCCCCGGTAGACCCTCGGTAAAGCGGCCGCTATTTTTTCCATATTTTAACAGAATCGACTGCAGACGACTCTAGTATTATGCACTATAAAATGACTCAATTAAACAGACTCAAATATATACAGATAACTCGGTCTTAAATAAAAATTATTCTTGCACGAGTCCCCGGCAACGGCAAAAGAAAATCTTGATCGTGTGCAAAGC